>CM061041.1:87526971-87744471 GCA_030762985.1 Adelphocoris suturalis | reverse complement strand
TGGGCTCCCTTTTATAGATACCCTCTCAAAGAATCAAATGAAACTACCCGAGTCGCTGTACGTTCATCTGTCGGTTCTACCTAAGGTTGACAAGAAAAAAGGCATCAATACGGGTGTGAATCGCAATTGGTAAAACATCGTAACAATCGCCTTGAAAACTGTGTCGATTGAATCAGCTAGTATATATAATCCCAAATGAATTCTCATTTCACGAAATCGAATTTTTTGTGACTTCTGACACCTAAAGATGGATTTGTGAAGCTTGGGGAGGTTATTTGTTTTACATCAATAATTTTCAGTCGGTAGGATGCTCTAGTTTAATACATAAGGACTAGTACTATACTATAATCAGTAGTATACTCAGTAATACTATACTCAGCCAGGGCGTTTTATTAAATTTTATAAACTTTCCTGGTTTTTTCCCGTACCACATAAAACAGCAACCCTAATAGCGTATGAATGTAACGGCGTTCGAGTACACCTAACCTTCAATACCGATCAGTTGCGCGGGTTGCCGACCTCAGAAACCCCTTCATTCTCCTTTTTTGCTGCCATTCACGATTGAGTATGAGCCATTGCACGACTCCCTAAGGATACACGTTTTGTATCACAAATACAAGGCCTTTGCCACTAAATGCACAGCGCTGAACAAAATTCGATAATCTGATTCACAGTTTATCTAAGTTTATCTTAGAGATATTCATTTTCAACTTTCACATCATCATTTAAACCTACCAAGAAAATACCGTTAAACATCAAGATTGAAAAACTCAATCCTCTCGATCGAATCGATTTAATCATGATCGAATGAGCGAATCTTCGTGAAACATCTATTATTTTTATGTTAAATTGTTTTGGAACGTGAGTATTTTGAGCGCATATAAATGGTTAACTATCAAATTCAAGACAATAAAACTTATTCCAAATGATAATCCGCTATTCAAATAAAGATTTCTGATTTCAAGCATTTTTTGCAGTTTTTTTAATCAATTTCTAAGAACATATTAGACAATTTTAATTTTTTTCGGCATTTGTGCAAATTTTTTTAAATTTCCACAATTGGCAAACATCTTTTGAGTAATTTTCTGCTAAAAATGAAAATTCAATTACTTACCCGTTTTATGTAATTTTTGGGGTTTTTTCCAGCGAATTTGACCAATTGTGCTCCAAAAGTGCTGCCCAACAAACGATCCTTCCTTATAGAAAGTTTGATTTTATTGTGGAAGAGCGGAGTTTGAATCCTAATTCTAATGAGACTAAGTTATTGTCTGGAATGACATATATGTTAAATTCCATGACACAAAAAGTGTTAACTCCAGGAATAGTTTTAGAATGCCTCAGAACGAATTTCTTTGAAGACATTTGTGGAAAATTTATATTTTATAAGACTTGAGCCATTGCAATAGCTTCATTTTCTAAAAAAATTTGCTAAATGTAGTGTCTTGTGAGTTACGCATTCTTCATTTCCTTGAAATATGAGGTTGAGCTAGTTATTACCAGTTCGCATAACCTACAATCAGCATCATTCTCTACTGATTATTGCCTATAGCTCGCATGAAGGTTGATGTAACAGGATACAGCGTTGTTACACAATTGAGCAGAGAGGCTTTCAAGGGAAATCAATCAATCTACATTATGGAACAATTGGGAATCTCCGAAGTGAACTCTACAGTGAGATGAAGGTGTCGACAAGGGGAGAGGTGAAGTCCGACGTGAAACCGTATCTCGAATTACACTCGATTCAGTTCACATCCATTGATCATTTGCACATCAGTTATTGCTGACGTGAACAATAATTACCACCATATAATTATCTAGGGAAGTCAACTATTTCCAGTGTTCAATACTGCATTAATATTGTCATGGTAAAAGGCAGATCACAAGCTTAACAAATAAAATTCAAGAAACTCTCCACATGAAAAGAAACGGCAAATCTCTATCTCCATCTTGATTATATTATAAGAATGAAACTCCGTCTGTTTGTCTGTGTGTCTGTCTGTCCATACTATGTACGGCCAAACAGCTTAGTGAGGGGAGTCTACGAGTGGTGGGATCTTCTTGAGATTTTCCGAAAGGAGGCACAAGCGATTTTAAAATTTTCTACTCCCACCCGAATCATTGGCGTGAGTGGGGGAGGGGGGGGGGAGGTGAGAGCCCCCTTTTAGTGCGCCGTTTTTTCCCCGAGTGCTTGATCTTCTATCCGCTGCCACATTAAAATTTTACCGAGAGCACTTTGTATGCATTCCCCGCTATGCTTTTTTTTTCGCCTTAGACCGAGTAAATTTTGACAGTTTTTGCTCGAGTTGATCTTAAAATGTGTGTTGAGGTTTCAATTTGATCCCATGCGAGTTTCGAGACATGAAATTCTATTTTCCGATTGTAGTGAACGAAAATGTAGACGAAAACGTTGGTTTTTGAGCTAGCGCTCTTCCCTATTTCGTCGAAGCTATTTCGTCGAAGCTAATGTAAACCTTGCCTTCAAACCCCTTGATTGGGGACGGTTTCAGCAAAGAGGGAAAAGTACAGCCCTTCTACGCAAATAAAATAATGGCCTATCTTTAAAAAAATAGACAGGGAAAACAAATACGTACAAAAATTTAACATCCGATAGTTCTGTTAGTACTGTAACGTTCTTAAAACTAAACTTTTCGTAGTTCCACAAAAGGTGCACCCACACATTTCAAATCCCTTAGTGATCTGCCGTTTCCGATCATTCTAAATGTCCCACTCAGTACTTTACTCCGATAGTAAAGACTATCGGATCTTTATAGCCACACCCAGCGAGCGAAGAGAGCGAGAAAACTAGGCTAGTGTTTCATTAGAAAACCCCAGATTAGGCTCGTACACATACAGGAACTAACCCAAAAGTTTTTAACGACATACCTTGTTCACACTGGTAGATATCGGTGGTACTGGTCCATTTACCTGGTATTACAGTAGTACGATTTATTAATCATTGGTTATTCCGAAAATTATGTTTAATCAAGTGTTACACAAATTGGGTATAATAACTAAGTTATGTTAACTCCTTAGTATTAGGCGATTTCCATTCATCGGAATTTACGTCTAACTAAAGACCTGGATCAGCGCCCATAAAAACCCGGTTTGCAAATTTTGGGATTAACAACCACTTTTCTCTTTCTCTTCTAATCATTTGATACTCTTGAAGTTGTACCCTTTTTCCAATGATAAATGAATTTACCCCAGCTGCTACTGATAAAAAAAAAGAATGTTACTGCAAATAATTATTACGCGTAGAAACTCGTGAAAAACTTGAAGGTCATCTCATACTTGCCATTAGTCCATCGGTGAACCACAAACCCTGGGGTCCTACAAAAACTTTAACCAAAGCACCGAAGAAAACAAGGAACGACCGAAGCGGATAATCCTACAACTTGCAGTACGGTAAATCCCTACCGTTTCAACACCTTAAAAACCCACCTTCCAGAAAATCTCCTTTTTTTTACTCAAGTTAAACCAACAAAAACAGGGTGATATTTCAAGAACAGTAGTGCACTCGAGATATCGGATAAGAAAAGGAGCGGCAAAAGAGAAAATAAGAGTTATCCCTTTTCCAGACAAACTGCGGAGAGAATGATAAAAATATGTGAACGGGAATAAGGGTATCTGAGATGTCGTTTATCACTCAGTCCCTGGCCCGGTGGTTACATTAATAACGTGATGCTGGGTAGAAGAACAACTATTTGGCGAATTGGAGAGGGAAAGAGAGTGAATTTATTTTTCGTGTTCTCTAAATAAAAGAGAAAAAAAAAAACTAAGAAAGATCCGCTTGTCGTCTGAATATAAACATTCTGTACCATCCTTCAATTTCCTTATTCCCTTTCAATTCGACTGATTCGACCCTAGAGGTCAAAGAACGGAGCCTTCTCGAGTTTGGATGAAAAATGTTTCCTGATAAAATACTTCGGAGTTTCCTTGAAGGGAAAGGAAAAAATTAATCTCGGGCAGTACCAACCTAATCGTATTAGGAAGCCCTTTGTCTTCAATCTCGGTTTAAAACTAAGTTAACTTGCAAATTAGATTCAAGTTTGTTTTCGTGTTTATCAGTTTCAATATTATTTAATATGTAAGAATTCGTTTCTTTCTTCTACACCTTAAACCACTTGTGTATCTTCGGCGAAACGAGCATTGACGAAATTAAAACTGTGAATACTCGCGTATTTTAGAATGTTGCTCGATCGATCTTGTATATGTTATACCTTGGCGTTGGTATTTTTGCGACCATCAACGAGTGCTCACAGTTCGTGTTTGCAGTGTTTTTTTACGAGGAAAGTCGAGCATCAGCTCGTGCTCTTATCCCCCGAGAGGGGTTGATTAGAAAAACTAAATATTGGACAGCCCTATTATGATGCATGCCCAGCTGGATTATTTTCTGTTCGTGTCCAACAAAAAAACAAACAAGAACTTCGCTTTGAAATTGGAGCCTGGGCAGCCTAAACAAAGATTGTACAAGTACAATGTTTTTGGGCATCAACCCTCTTCTCCTGTCCCTCAAATGTAAAATTCCAGCAACGTATTGTACAACAAATTTAAAGGATATTGGGGCAGTCACGTGGGAACAAGCTGTGAATGAGCTACACGGGTCTCTCTTCCCTGGGGCGAGTTGGCAGCGCAAGCAGTCAGAGACGGGCTATACCTCGAATTGACCTTGCGGGCAATGGAGTGCCTAAGGTGTTGGACGCACTACTTTATAGCCTGGTAGAGACCTTTAAGACTGGCAAGGCTCCAGATCCGGACCGGATCGAGGTCCGCATGCTGAAGACTGCTTAGCCCCTGATCTACCCCTGGTCGTAGAATGTGCCTGAAACTTTGCCCCTTCCCTCCATCGTGAAAGATGTGCAGGGGAAAGCAGGCAACCCGGATCCTGAGGAAGCCAGCGCATACCAGCCATTATGCCTATTAGGTTATCCCGTGAAACTGCTGGAGAAGGTTCTGGTGGAGCATCTAAGGCTAGCTACTGAGATGAGTGATCCGGCCCAGTTCTGTTTCAGGTGGGGAAGATCCACTACTGACGCGATCCTCGAGCTCCAGAAGTTGGTTGGTGAAGACAGACGGAAGTATGTCTTAGGCATCCTTGTGGACATACGGGATGCTATGAGCAATTTTGAGGATTGTGTGGTAGTGTTTCACGAGGGGAGGCATAGTGCCACCAGGAGGATCACCAAGGGCTGCCCGCAGGGTTAAGTTTTGGGTCTCCAGCTGGAACGTGTTGTCGGACACTGTTCTTGGGGCCTCAGACTGCTGACGAACAAGTTACCTTGGTCAGTGGCGGTAGCAGGGCGACTATTGAGGCGAGGGCCATCTCGGTGGTGGAAGAGCTAGTCCAAGTCTGCAAGGGAGTCAAACTTGAAATACCTCGTAACAAAACTGTTGTGATGCTGTTGAAAGGGCATCTAACTGGCAGAAATCCCACGGTTGAGATTGCTGACAATAGACTTGCCTACGTCAGCAGTTTTAGGTACCTGGATGTAACCTTTGGTGAGCGATTGAACATAGGTCCTCATGTCTCTGCGGAAGCGGAGAAGGATGCCTTCGCCAAGGTTTGTCGGTTGGCTGGATCAGAGTGGGGAATTGGTTTCCGTGAGCTGGTCTCACTATATAAGGGGCTTTTCCTAGGAATCCTTTTGTACGGCGCGCCCTGCTGGGCAAATGTCAACCTTCTCCAAGAAGGGAGATCTATCTCTAATCTATAACTAAGTAGTTTCACATTCAGAACATAAACCAACCACGCCAACCGATCACACAGACATATACAAGCCTATGGTTTATACGGATTGAGATTTAAACTATTCTGATGCGGATTATCATTTAAGGTTCTTTTTTTTTTTTTGTAATGGATAGGGATTGTCATCATATTACTGCCTAGCTCAAAAACATTAGGCTGGGTACGGCCTAAAATTACAAGTATTTTTGCTCCCGATGGCGATTTAACCAGAAATAAGCCCAAACGTTTGCTTTAACACAGAATGTGTTCTGGCCACGGACTAACTAGGCAAAAAAGCTAACGAAATCTGTGACAACATTCTGATGATTTCCGCTTACAACCGAGTCGTTGCTAGGGAAATGGTAATTCGTCGTTTTTCATCCCCCGAAATTCGTTGACCATTCGTTCGAAAGCTCTCGATTTATCCAATCATATTATGTTGACTACTGTAAAGTGCGTGGCCAACAAGCTGAGGTATGAGCATGGTTATTTGAATAATTGTGTACACTCAGGTGATCATTCTCAATATTTCATATTGTGAACATGATTGCAACCGCTTGTTAATTTCTGATGCTTTCATTGAGCTGGTGTTTCGATGATTTGATTCATAGCAGGTGATCCGAATATTGCGAGAACGGTTTGATTTGTGAAGCGGTGGTTAAATAAGCTAACGATCGTGTAACCTGGTGTTACCTATGTAACCGAAGCTGAAATTTGGGAGGGAGGCTCAAGGAAGAATGCTAAAGATGCCTGGGTGATCACTGATCAGCTGAGAGAGCTTCTAAGCCATTTTCTTTCCTATTCAACGTAGGAAGCTGAAATTTAAGAGGGACGGTCAAGGGAGAATGCTGAAGCCGCCTCGGTGATCACTGATCAGCTGACTGAGCTCCAAAGGCATTTTCTTTTCTATTCAACGCAGGAAGCTGAAATTTGGGAGGGAGGCTCAAGCGAAATGCTGAAGACACCAGGGTGATCACTGATCAGCTGATTGAGTTCCAAAGCCATTTTCTTTCCTATTCACAGCAGGAAGCTGAAATTAGAGATGGAGGGTCAAGGGAGAATGCTGAAGACGCCAGAGTGATCACTGATCAGCTGAGTGAGCTCTTACGCCATTTTCTTTCCTATTCAACGCAGGATGCTGAAATTTGAGAGGGAGGGTCAAGGGAGAATACTGAAGACGCCTGAGTGATCACTGATCAGCTGAGTGAGCTCCTAAGCCATTATCTTTCCTATTCAACGCAGGATGCTGAAATTTGAGAGGGAGGGTCAAGGGAGAATGCTGGAGACGTAATGGTGATCACTGATCAGCTGAGTGAGCTCCAAAGCCATTTTATTTCCTATTCAAAGCAGGAAGCTGAAATTTGAGAGGGCTGAAATTCCAAAGCCATTAAATGTATTTTAGCCATGGACTAACTAGCCAAAAAAGTCAACGAAATTTCGTAACAAAATCTGGGACGAAATCTGGGACGGCAACATGGATACCGATGATATGGAACTAAGGATCGTGTAACCTGGTGTAACTCACTATTGGAAGTTAACCAATCTTCAACCTAAGATTAAAGACGGGTTTATGTGAAACGCGTGAGCTAAAACACATTCTGTGTTTCAATAATTTCGTCCGAAGTATGTAAATAGAGGTAACCGGGGGTCCAGGGGGCTTACCCCCTGGCGAGGCGCGGAGCACCGAGTTTTTTAAAAATAATTCTTAGGTATGGATAATTTCAATGGCCTGGGCACACGTGCCATTACCAAATATGAAATACCGCTGCAAATCTTTTGAGGATTAAACCTATTAAGTCTTTGAAGAAGTGCCAAGTCGAATAGGATGACATACAGGAAATATTAGAGCTGATATCATTCTTTAGACCGTGCTGGAAACCTAGGGAATTTAACGATGAAGATCATGAATTTGATTTGGTTAAGTGGTATGGTTGGTATCCTCCATTGTGCAGTAGATAGCTCTGAAATTCATCAGTCATTAATCCTTTATCAGATGTTTCAGAGTACCTCTGCTCTAGAGACTCTGAAATTCATCAGTAATTAATCCTTTATCATATGTTTCAGAGTACCTCCGCTCTAGATAGTGGGTATTTATAGAAGCAAGTCAGTTTTTTGTCGGTAGAATAAGTTGGCTGTGTGTGCACCTCACCGTCTTACCCTAGAGTGTGACACCGGACCAAACTGTGACAGGTCACATGTCTGGCATGGAAACAACAGAGTAGTCAACTCCAACCATCTAGTAGTTGATTGGGGAACCTAGATCACCTTTTTCAGGGTGCTTCCACTCTAAAGTGTGGGTATTTAGAGAAGCGTGTCAGTTGTTTGTGGGTAGTATTAGTTGGCTGTGTGTGTACACACATTTACCATTCAGGACAGTTCATGAAACATTAAATTTTGTTTTTATATACTTTTGGAATATATGGATGCAAACAAATACATGCCACACATGTATTGAGCCTAATGTATTGGGACTGTGTCTTACGGTCAACACGAAATATAATCACTTTTTCATCTTCCACACTATGAAGTTGTCCCAAATCCGCAATCAAATTTTTTTTTAGAATTTTGGTCAATTTTTGCAATTTTTAAGCGCATTTTATTGCAATTTCAGCGCACAAATTGACTAAATAACTTTTATGGCAATGGCAAATTTAATATCTGAATTTTGGGCAAAATAACTTTCTCAAACCAATATACTGCAGTTGAAACTTGTTATTCTTATATTTATTTATTGCTATCCTTTACCTAACGGAAATGGTTTGTCAATAACCTTTTCTCCCATGTTTTAGCGAACCGGAGAAGATCCACCTCGGGATTGCCATCAAAGATAAGACACAGTTTCCAAGGATATTATATCTGATTCGACGAAGCGCATTACAGTAGCCGATGATGTGTTTGGCATCCTTTGTTACTGTTTCAAAGAAGCGGCAGGTAGATGCTTTAAGTTTCCCAATTTTCTTCAAGTGATATCGAAATAGGCTATGGCCAGTTATCAGGCCTACAAGCATGGCAACTAATGCTGTCACCTTTTTTGTTGAGAAAGTCACAAATAGTTTGGCCAGTCGTAGGCCTGTGAGGTTTTCCATATTAGATATGTATTCAATTTTTCCTGTCCCAATTTTTAACCACATTCTGTAAACAGCTCTCGGTGTGTAAGTGATCGTTTTTCTTTCTTATGAGTTTTCTTTCTTATCATATATGATTTTTCTTGCACTGATGTCAAAAAACCAGAGCAGGTAGATTTGGAAAATTAGAGAAAGAAAACCATTCATCTTATAAGAGTGCAGATGGTTTCAAATTTCAAAGAATAGGATCAATTTTCAACTGGAAGTATAATATGATTACATAGGTTGAAGAAACTCATTCTAAAGGAATATATAATGTGGGGTTACGTGAAAAAATGAAATAAAGTAAAATAAACGTATGAATTTATAAACTAAGTTTTTTATACAAAAGATACACATTAGTATGATTTTCTAAAATGTTGATACAAGTGCAATGGCTTCGATAATACAAGAACGCAAATATAGTTTGTTTCCAGGGCTGATTATTGTTCTAGAATAGGATAAATAATTTTAAATATATTGGATACAAACATGCTTAAATTTTAGGATTGATTCATTAAACAATAGTACATAGATGTTTTTACACATGTACTGTTGGATTGTAATATTTAAAAAGTTTCGAAACTATTAACATTTCAAAAATTTAGCTTAGTAAGGTAGTGAAACTATATTCACAAGGACTTACTTACTCCGTGGTATAGACTGTGAAAAAATCGATGTCCTAATTTTCCGGCTGTCGTCATTCTGGCTGCGCATCATGAATCCAGCAATCAATCTCGATTCCTTCCCAAAGTGCGAATTCCTTGTTGTACCCCTGTTCCCTACACCGATTGTGCAACAAAATATTTTTTTATGGACATAAAAACGAATCCATTTTTCGCGGAGAAGCAATTCCCCCGGGTAGGCGGGTTGTTAGCTGTTACGGTGGGAAACGCGTAAATCTCGCAGCATACACGAGTTTCATGAGGCATTGACTCCATAGATATCAGGCGGTCGTTTAGACATTTACAACCCACGTATAAGCGAAACGGCTTTCCCACCTATATCCCTCGTTCGATGGAGTATTTCCAGCTCGGGAAACCCATAAGGACGAACTCCGCTCTGCAGCGCATCACCCAATAGGATGGACATCAATATTTCTAACGCGGTTTGTATTGAATCACCGCGAGAAAAAAGTAACGTTTTCGTACTCTCTATAGGAAAGTTCAATTTCACAAACATGATAAAAAGCCACTCGTCCTAGTGATGATGGTGTTCTTTCATCGACACTCTTTTATCTTCATGAACGACAGATTGACCTTCTGTGTGACACCTCGTATGTTACACAGTGTAGTAACTGTAATTAAAGTAATACCCTTTGCACTTTAGAAAATTTTCTGCCAATTTTTGTAATTATTTGGTCGAATACTTGGTATGAAACATAGATTATAATTATTGGGTATCTTAAATTCCAGCTGAAAAATTATATTTCAATTGTAATCTAACATACTGAAATTCATTTTAAATCGCCAATCTTCGCTCAATTTGTACATATGTACATCGTCGGTATAAAATCCATTCGTAATTTATTTACCTATAGTTCTTACAATTTGTTAATGTACAGCCCGAGAAAAGAAAGGATCTGCAATAATAAACCTCTATAGTCTCACAATGAAAACACATTTTTAACCCCAAATGTGTCCGTCAATAATATGCAAACCTTTATATAATCATTGCTAGGGTTTCTCAATTATTGAGAAACAACGCAAATTGTTTCACAATGGTTTGTTGTCCATTGGTTAAACCTTCTGCGCAGATTCTCAGCGGACCAACTTCATTGCTGCAGGATTGTTGGAATGGATTACATGTCGGTTCTTAAACTATAATTAAATCAAGTAAATTGAAAGTTATGTGGATATCATATAGGTAACTCATGGCCCAATAATTAAAGCTGTTAAGGCAATGAAGGTTTTGTCTACGCAATTGACTGTAAATCAGTACCGAAGTGTTTACAGTAAAATTAGGTATAAGGTAGTAGTTTCTTGTGTTCTAGATGAGCCTTATATTATTGTGATAGGAAAAGTGTCACCGCAATGTTGTGTGCGAGAGTCTTTATCATGTTTGAACCCCCGTGTCACCCAATGAGACCGCAGCACCCCCTCTTCCTCTTCAGCGCCCGCGATTCCCCTGGATTTTCCGGCAGTCAGTTGGCTCTGAATAGCTGTTCAATGAACAGCTCTAGACTCTTAATCCCTTCAACTTGGTTTGTGCGCTCCAGTGTGGATCCGCCATGTTTCCTGTTCTTCAGGATTCCTCTTGAAGACTTCTTCGTCTCCAACCGTCATCGATCGAATTTTCAGATGAGAGCAGAAACGCTCGTATTCAACGCATTCAAGCTTGCACTTGGCCTTCCATCACAGTAGAGTAAAAAGGATCGTATGGCGACCGGAAGTGACGTCAGGTTGGACGTTCAACCTGTTCGAACGTCAGATTCGACGTCAAAATATCCAATCTGACGTCGAATCTGACGTTCGAACCCAATCTGACGTCGAATCTGACGTTCGAACAGGTTGAACGTCCAACCTGACGTCACTTCCGGTCGCCATACGATCCTTTTTACTCTACTCATCACCATCGCCTTTTTTTTCTTGGTGCTGCCTGGTGTCGCTTGGTTTCCTTGGCTTACCTCAGCGAAAATCGGGAGCTTCCTGTCTACAGGACTATTGCGGCACCACGCGGTGTGGATGGGCACTGAGTTCCTGCGCTGAACATTGTGGGATCGATCTTCAAAACGGTCAGACATTAATTTCAAATTTACCAAAATTTTCTTATCGTAGTGTGGAGAGCTAAAGGGTATCAAATACCAAGAATTCTATTTATTTTCTTCTCATTGTCGTTTGGTATTGCTTGATATCTATTTATTTGATTAATATCAACATATAATTCACCTTCCAAGGAGCTCCTTTTAGGTAGGAATATTATATTGCATTTGCAAAACAATATATTGACTTATTTTTAAGTCCACGATTTCGTAGAAGGGATTCCGGTTAACTGGTTGTTCAATTATTTAAGAATGCCCCTGCCCACTTCAAACAGAACACCAACATAGATATGAGATATCACCTCTTGCAGAAGTCTCGCAATAACTCGTTCCCAAAGATGAACAATATTTAAGTTTGGTTCTCAAAATCACCATAGAAATCTATCACCTGAAAATAAGTTCTTCGGTAAAGTGGGTGTCGAATGAAAGAAGCTGTGGACAAAAATTGTTCGTGCATCCAATACTCCAGTCGACGTAGGTGTACAATATAAATATAAGCATAGAACCATCGTTGAAATCTATGAGCAGCTCCCAGACTTTGTTTCCTTACTACCGCAGATAGGTAGTACGTGAGTGATTTTACGGGAAACCTCCTTTACAGAATTCATTGAATGTTGCAATATGCCGTGCCGTAAAAGCAAGCTAGGCTCATGTAAGTCTGCACGTAAGTATTCTCCTTCACCCTCACGTTATTGCTTTCCTGTAATTATGTTATGGAGAGCAAAAGGTTATAACGTGCTGTTGCTCCCCAGGAAATATCATTCGCTTTAGAGAAGGAAAAGCTGAGAAAATGTCTATAGTTGCATCAGTGCAACACTGCATTATTTTTTTACGGTCCATTTGACATGAGAGGGGGTTGGTTAAATTTCTCCCATGAGGGGAAAAACAATAGATCATGGATATGTCAAAGTTGTAGACATTACTTTCCACACTGTTGAGATGATGGGAAAGTAATAGTGGACATTACTTTCCACTCTGTTGGGATGTTGGGAACGTAAAAATGGACATTACTTTCCACTGTGTTGGGATGTTGGGAACGTAAAAATGGATATTACTTTCCACTCTTTTGGGATGTTGGGAAAGTAAAAATGGACATTACTTTCCACTCTGTTGGGATGTTGGGAACGTAAAAATGGACATTACTTTTCACTCTGTTGGGATGTTGGGAAAGTAAAAGTGGACATTACTTTCTACTCTGTTGGGGAAGTAAAAATTCCCGCGCTACTTTTGTTCCATGCTAAAACAGAAGTCTAAGTCGGTTGTTGAGGAAGGCGGAATTAGGTACTTCATTGCGGTAGTACCTCATTGATTTTTATCTAGCCTTCACTTTTTGAGTTAATAATAATCTAAAGCGCCGGAGCGTTGCATTTTGTGTGGAGAAAAAAAAGTGTCGCGAAAAATTCCTTGACCCCCAGCCAAAAGACATATCCATGTCAAAAAAGTGGCGAACGATTTTCCTGCTATGAAAACTAAGGGAGTTACATTTCGCTAGTAACGCATTGGTTGTACGTAAAAATCAACATTACTTTCCACTCTGTAGGGATGTGGGGTAAGTAAAAATGGACATTACTTTCCACTCTGTTGGGAAAGTAAAAGTGGACATTACTTTCCATTATGTTGGGACGTTGGGGAAGTAAAAATGGACATTACTTGCCATTATGTTGGAAAAATAAAAATGGACATCACTTTCCACTCTGTTGGGATGTTGGGAAACTAAAAAACCCGCTTTCCATGCTAATATGTATATATATATATATATATATATATATATATATATATATATATATATATATATATGTGTGTGTGTGTGTGTGTGTGTGTAAAACTCCAGTTTTATACAAACAACATCGTGCTCGCGGCATCACCATGGACGCGTGGAAACATTCAAATAGTTCGTTCCTCAATTATTATTAATTTCTAATTTGTTCTTCAAGAGTTTATTTCGCTGAAAGGAAGCTTGTTCGTTTCGGTTTGTTTTCAGGTATTCAATCAAAAACTCTCATCTAATTGACTTTATCATTATATTATCATGATTATTAATTAATAAACGTTTTCAGAACGCATCGCACCTGCTTTCTTTAACTTCCACGCTTATAAATCGAAACGATTCGCTACAATGGAAGACCCTCAACCTAAAAAGGTAAGAATTTGCATTAAAGTAGAGCAGAATCCAAATGATTCTAAATCATCGCTTCACTGTCTTAAATGGATCCAATCACAAGAGGATGATAATATAATATACGAATTTCCGCCTCAATATCAACTATTAAATGCAAAACACAAGGATCTACTTCAAGTATCCGCAGTAAGGAATGTCCAGAAGTCATTGTGCAAACGTGGCTCGTATCGAATAGTTTCGGTGACTCTACCGGCCGAAATTGTTCCCTTGTAAGTACTTTGATGGTGAGGGAAATGTCGTTTTCGAGGAATACTTTCTAGAAGAGAAGGACTACCAGGCTTGGAGATCGGATATGTTCCCTCCTCCTCCAACAACATCAAACGCTCCAAGTGCAGCAATGTTAGATATTCTACAAAAGCTGACCACACGAACCGATGACCCTCAACAAGCAATAATCCCGAAACGTCTGAATCTTATGAAAGTAAAATCGGACTTTGTTCTTGAAAATTTTGATGGTAGGAATTTTGAGGTGGGTCGATGGTTAGATACCTTTAGTCGGGAATGTGAGCGATGCCGAGTTGATGATTCGGAGAATAAGGTTTTAATTTTGCGTTTATTTATGGACGGGATTGCCAAAAATTGGTACTCTTCAACATTGATTGAATTAGGATTGGACAAAAATTTCACGGATTGGGACCTGAAGATGAGGGAAGCATTTAAAGAACAAGGATGGAAAAAAAATCAGAGAAGCGTACAACTTTAGGTACTTAGGAGGTCATTACGATGATTATGTTCTGCGAAAACAGAGTCTTTTGCTAGAACAAGAGCATGCAATTGATAATATTACTCAACTAAACCTTATTGTCATCGGATTACCAGTCTATGTACAAGACAAACTTGATCGTTCTAGAATTAATTCAATCGCAGAATTACTAGGAGAGCTGAGGAAAATAGTGCCTTCATCGCTATCAACGCGGACGAAATCTCCTAATAATATCACACAAATGAAAAAGCCAACTGAAACAATTGAGATCAAGAAGCCCTGCTCCATCTGTAACAATCTAGGCTATCGAGGGAGGTTTCATCCTGAGGCGGCGTGTCGAAATCGGCTAGCTGCTGAAAAACAACAGAAAGGCATAAAGACTGTGAATAATGTCGAAATCCAAGAAACCCTTAATAAATCCATCACTGATCAAAAAAACTAGGTTTGCTGCCACTAATTACTCTCGGGGTCATAATAAATAGAAATAACGAATGCACAGGAATCTACGAACCTGGTGCGAATATCAGTTTTATCACATTAAAATGTGTGAAAAACTTGAAATTACGAATCCAAGATAATAATATGACCTTCCGAACGATTGGTGGCAGACATGGTTTTGCTGGTTGTGTGAACATAAAATTGAAAGTCATGAATTTGGAGAAAGACGTTCAATTGTTTGTAGTAAGTGATGCAAACTTTAGATATGACGTCTTGTTGGGCTTAGATCTAATTGTCAGTTTTTACTTAAACTTAGACTGTAGATTGCATCTATATCAGACCCTTCCAGAAGAACACAAAAAACCCAAGGTCGGAAACTTTGTTAAGAAGTTGGATGGCATTCGAGATGTATACGTGAATTACAATGAGGGTATAGATGTCAACAATTTTGAGGCAAAAGTAGACCACCTTGATTCTACCAAAAGACAGGAAATTGAAAACTTGATTCAAAAATTCAATTGTATCTTCGCAAAAGACAACTTTGATGTGGGACGAGTAAAAGATTACGAGGCTCATATACAATTGTTTGAACATAAGTTTGTTTCAAGAAAGCCATACCGTTGCAGCATTCCAGACCAACAGGAAATCGAAAATCAAATATCTCAACTATTGAAAGCAGACTTAATAGAGGAATCCACTTCACCTTTTGCTTCTCCAGTAACATTGGCATACAAACGCGAGGAGAACAAAAGGAACAGGTTATGTATCGACTTCCGTGAATTTAACCGTTTTAGTAGTGCCGGAACCACAGCCTTTTCCACTAATTGAAGAACTGATCACAAAAACAAGAGGTTGTCGGTGGTTCACAGCACTGGATATAAATTCAGCTTTCTGGTCAATACCTATTCGAATGAAGGATCGATACAAAACTGCATTCGTGACTCAAGACGGGCACTGGCAGTGGAAATGCCTGCCATTTGGATTAAAAACCTCCCCTTCAATTTTCCAACGAGTTTTAAACACTATTTTGAGACGGAATAACTTGAAAGAATTTTCTGTTTGTTATATGGACGACATATTAATTTTTTCTCAAACTTTTGGGGAGCATATGAAACACTTGCATAAACTATTGGATGCGATTTGCAAAGAAGGCTTTAGGTTAAAAATAACAAAGTGTAATTTCGCTAAAAATGAAGTTAAATATCTAGGACATATTCTCACTGAAAATACAGTCCGTCCACTTGGGGGAGATAACTTGACTGCCATACAAGACTTTCCTATTCCAAAGACGAAAAAAAATGTTCGCCAGTTCCTAGGAAAAGTAAACTTCTACCACAAATTCATACCAAACAGTTCGAAATTGTTGGAGCCACTTCACAATCTATTAAGAAAAAATACAGATCTTAAATGGACGGAGCAATGCCAGAAGAGTTTTGAGGAAGTTAAAAAGCACCTTTGCTCCCAACCGATTTTGGCAATTTTCGACCCAAAACTCAAAATAATCATTGAAACTGATGCGAGTGGAGAGGGAGTTGGAGCAGTACTTAAGCAGCTTCAAGAAAACGGCACAATAAAGCCGGTAGCGTATTTTTCGAAAAAACTGAAGGATTATCAGAAAAAAAAGAAAGCAATTTACTTGGAATGCCTTGCAATGAAAGAAGCCATAAAATTCTGGCAACATTGGTTAGTCGGTCAAACTTTTCAAATAATAACGGACCACAAGCCACTCGAAAATCTGAAAATCAATTCAAGATCGGATGAAGAGTTGGGTGATATGCTGCTATTCCTTTCACAATTTAATTTTCGCGTCATTTATCGCCCAGGAAAGGCAAATATGGAAGCAGATTCATTATCAAGAAACCCAGTTCTCGAAGAATGTGCCAATTCAGAGGAATTGATAAAAACAGTGAATTTCTTGAGTATATCAGATTTCATCGTGACCAAACCCAACATGCGGATGAAATTGAAAAATGTGGAAAAACAAAAAAAGAAGGCGACATTTTTTATAAAATAGGAGATAACAGTAAGAAAATAATAATATCAGAGGAGCTTGCAGACGTTCTCGTTGCGAAAATTCATAAAGACTATGGACACATAGGATCAAGTCATGTTATAAATAAGTTTCGTAAATTCTACTACACCCGACATTTAGATTCTAAGGTGAAGAATTATTGCCAGAATTGCGAAATTTGCATAAAGAATAAGACCCGAACACCCTGTACTTAAGGTTTTTTATCAAAACTTGGACCAGCAAAAGCACCTTTCGAGATTGTTTCACTTGATACGATAGGAGGATTTGCAGGGAACCGTTCTTCAAAAAGGTACCTTCATTTGTTAGTAGATCATTTCACAAGATACGCGTTTATTTTTACTTCCAAAAACCAAACAGCAAGTGACTTTGTGAAATTACTCAAGAAGGTACATGACAAGCATACAATTCACACGCTTTTCACGGACCAGTACTCTGGAATTAATTCTGCAGAATTTAAGAATTTCCTGAAAAAAGAGAAGATCAACCTCATTTTCACTTCAGTCAATAACCCTGCCTCAAATGGATTGAACGAAAGATTGAATCAGACACTTGTAAACAGAATTCGCTGCAAAATAAATGAAACTCAGAGAAGAGCATGGTCGAAGGTAGCAGATGAATGTGTTCAGGAGTACAATTCCACGGATCACTCAGTGACCTCATTTAGTCCAGAATACTTATTATTTGGAAAGACCAGCCCTATAATTCCAACACATCTCGAACCAAAAACCGATCTTACACGAGATCGAGAAATAGCCTATGAAAATACAGTTAAAAACCATACTTATAACAAACAATTGATCGACAAGAAAAGAAAACATCATGATTTCAAAGAAGGGGATTTTGTTTACGTAGACCATGCTTCGAAGATAAATAGGAACAAATTAGAAGAGATAAGAATTGGACCATTGAAGATAATCAAGAAAATATCAAACTCCATCTTTGAGCTGGATACAGGACACAGGAAGAAGGAGTCAAACATGTTTCACGTCTCCAAGTTGGTGCCTCTCCCCGTGGGTGGGGGGATGTAAAACTCCAGTTTTATACAAACAACATCGTGCTCGTGGCATCACCATGGACGCGTGGAAACATTCAAATAGTTCGTTCCTCAATTATTATTAATTTGTTCTTCAAGAGTTTATTTCGCTGAAAGGAAGCTTGTTCGTTTCGATTCGTTTTCAGGTATTCAATCAAAAACTCTCATCTAATTGACTTTATCATTATATTATCATGATTATTAATTAATAAACGTTTTCAGAACGCATTGCACCTGCTTTCTTTAACTTCCACGCTTATATATGTGTATATATATATATATATATATATATATATATATATATATATATATATATATATATATATATATATACAGTTAGCAAACGACCTCAAGAGATACATTGAGATAAATGGAGAGAGAGAAGGGCTGAGTTCCAAAGACATTGAAATTTTAGTTCCGAATGAACCGCAGTGCCCTGATTTTTATCTTCTCCCTAAGATCCACAAATCATACTCTCTTCCGCATCAACTTCCCCCAGGTCGACCGATTGTGGCTAGCTTTGGCTGTGTTACAGAAAGGATTTCAGCATACATAGACGCCAACATTCAGCCCCTTGTACAGAGCCAGCCATCTTTTGTCAAGGACACACAGCACTTTCTGACCATACTGAGAGAAACAAGAGTCCCAGAAAATGTAATTTTGGCCACCATAGACGTGAATTCCTTGTACACCGAAATCCCTCACAGCGAAGGATTGAATGCTCTCTCCAGCTTTCTAGAGGAGCGTTCTGAACCAAGAGTTCTGTCCACAAACTTCCTCGTCACACTTGCAGAGTGTGTTCTCACAATGAATGTTTTTAAATTTGCTGGCCAATTCTACCTTCAGAAGAGAGGGACGGCAATGGGGACTAGGATGGCGCCCTCTTATGCGAATTTGTTTATGGCAGATTTGGAGAACCAATTCCTCGCGTCTAGAGAAAAAGAACTTTCTTTTCTCTTTCTATTTGTGAAATTTCTATTAAATTTAATTTATATAATACATAGTTCAGTAGAACAATAACCAATACAGTGTATATATATTATACGATATATATATATATATATATATATATATATATAATTTAAACAATTCAACATTAACGGTTGAGGGGGACCTTGCATTGATGCAAGGGGTTGCATCGCGTTCTGGGCCAGAGCGCATAACGCTGATAGCCAATTGGATAACGAAATTAGTTCCGACAGTATTAACAAAATCGACGAGAGCTAACTCGAATGGACACCAGATCGAGTTCGCTATGGATCGAGAGCAGCTAGTTCCAATGATAGGGAAAAGTCTGTGCATCGTCTAGTACCTACTTCTTACAAGTTCCTACTACTCAATAGTACCTACCATATAGTGCCTTCTTTTCGCATTATTAGTTCATTATGGTTACTTATTGATATTAGTGTTTATAACTTAGGGTAATAAATCAGCTTTCCTTGACCCAACAATGGCTTAGGGATCATGAGGTGTTATGATAAAATTAGAGCATTCCAAAAAGTGGCGAACGATTTTCCTGCTATGAAAACTAAGGGAGTTACATTTCGCTAGTAACGCATTGGTTGTACGTAAACATGTCAAAACATTTCCCTAGCAACGACTCGGTTGTAAGCGGAAATCATCAGAACTGTCAACTTAAATGCTTGCATACGAGTCTGCAACACATTGGGACATTTTCATGTGTGTTTTCTCGTGTGGTATCGCGTGAGCAAGTTTTCGTGACGATTTTTCAGTTTATGTGTCAAAGAAAAGACATGAAAATGTCAAAAAACTGGATTCTAGAGCCACTCAGCTGATCTGGGATCGGTCAGTTGTGTTCAGAAGTCCCTCAAGGGGCTACATACCAAATCTCAGAATCGTGTGATCATTAGGGAAAAAACTGGATTCTAGAGCCACTCAGCTGATCTGTAATCGGTCAGTTGTGTTCAAAAGTCCCTCAAGGGGCTACATACCAAATCTCAGAATCGTGGGATCATTAGGGAAAAAACTGGACTCTAGAGCCACTCAGCTGATCTGAGATCGGTCAGTTGCGTTCAGAAGTCCCTCAAGGGGCTACATACCAAATCTCAGAATCGTGGGATCATTAGGGAAAAAACTGGATTCTAGAGCCACTCAGCTGATCTGGGATCGGTCAGTTGTGTTCAGAAGTCCCTCAAGGGCCCACATACCAAATCTCAGAATCGTGGGATCATTAAGGAAAAAACTGGATTCTAGAGCCACTCAGCTGATCTGGGATCGGTCAGTTGTGTTCAGAAGTCCCTCAAGGGGCTACATACCAAATCTCAGAATCGTGGGATCATTAGGGAAAAAACTGGATTCTAGAGCCACTCAGCTGATCTGGGATCGGTCAGTTGTGTTCAGAAGTCCCTCAAGGGGCTACATACCAAATCTCAGAATCGTGGGATCATTAGGGAAAAAACTGGATTCTAGAGCCACTCAGCTGATCTGGGATCGGTCAGTTGTGTTCAGAAGTCCCTCAAGGGGCTACATACCAAATCTCAGAATCGTGGGATCATTAGGGAAAAAACTGGATTCTAGAGCCACTCAGCTGATCTGGGATCGGTCAGTTGTGTTCAGAAGTCCCTCAAGGGGCTACATACCAAATCTCAGAATCGTGGGATCATTAGGGAAAAAACTGGATTTTAGAGCCACTCAGCTGATCTGTAATCGGTCAGTTGTGTTCAGAAGTCCCTCAAGGGGCTACATAAAACTTGGGACAATTCTTAGGCTTGAAAAGTTTTTTTTTTAATATATAAATCGAGAGCTTTCGAACGAATGGTCAACGTCATTTCTGATGGTCATAATCATCGTTGTGGCCACTTGGGACAATTTTCGTGAGCAATTATTTTCCGTGACGTTTTTTTAGTTTATGTGCCAAAGCAAAGACATGAAAATGTCAAAATCAATAGAAAGAAACGCTTGCATACGAGTCTGCAACGCATTGGGACATTTTCATGTGTTTACCTATGAATGGTCGACGTCATTTCTGATGGTCATAATCATCGTTGTGGCCACTTGGGACAATTTTTAACACAGAATGTGTTTTAGCCATGGACTAACTAGCCGAAAATGGAACGCGGGATGGTAACGAAATGTGTGACGGATGATACTTTCCCAACATCCCAACAGAGTGGAAAGTAATGTCCATTTTTACTTTCCCAACATCCCGGCAGAGTGGAAAGTATTGTCCATTTTTACTTTCCCAACATCTCAACAGAGTGGAAAGTAATGTCCATTTTTACTTTCCCAACATCCCGACAGAGTGGAAAGTATTGTCCATTTTTACTTTCCCAACATCCCGACAGAGTGGAAAGTAATGTCCATTTTTACTTTCCCAACATCCCGACAGAGTGGAAAGTAATGTCCATTTTTACTTTCCCAACATCTCAACAGAGTGGAAAGTATTGCCCACTTTTACTTTCCCAACATCCCGACAGAGTGGAAAGTAATGTCCATTTTTACTTTCCCAACATCCCGACAGAGTGGAAAGTATTGTCCATTTTTACTTTCCCAACTTCTCAACAGAGTGGAAAGTATTGCCCACTTTTACTTTCCCAACATCCCAACAGAGTGGAAAGTAATGTCCATTTTTACTTTCCCAACATCCCAACAGAGTGGAAATTTATGTCCACATTTACTTTCCATATGACGCTTGTTTGGTTGTCACTTGGTTGCGCGACAACGCAAACACATTCTGTGTTTCAATAATTTCGTCCGAAGTATGTAAATAGAGGTAACCGGGGGTCCAGGGGGCTTGCCCCCTGGCGAGGCGCGGAGCGCCGAGTTTTTTTTTTTTCGTGACGATTTTTTTGTTATGTGCCATATGAAAGACATGAAAATGTCAAAAAGTGCCGGAGCGTTGCATTTTGTGTGGAGAAAAAAAAGTGTCGGTCGCGAAAAAAAAGTGTCGCGAAAAATTCCTTGACCCCCAGCCAAAAGACATATCCATGTCAACAAAAGTCGCTTCCTTCAAAAGGGTCGTGACCTGACATTTGTGATATGTAAATAAAACACATGAATTAGAACTAGTAGGTTGGTTGAGAAAGTTATTTCACAATTTCCTCGAGCTCAGGAATACAGAGGGTATTGACGAACTGAGATCTGTCTACTTTGCCCCGGTACACTCACAACCAATATACAGGATTGCGACAGGGGCAGGCAGGGGCGTCTAAGATCGATATGAGACCCATCATTAACGCACAAAAAATCCTGGTTATAATTATTATTCGAGCCCCTTCAAAGGAATATTCCGAAAACTTTGGGTCCGAAATTCGGCTAACTCTTACTTAGATCGATTTTAATATTTTCGTTTGAACGTAAAGACGAAATTCCAATAGTCCAGCATAGAAACCATACTCGCGGGGAGCCTTTTCATCATTTTGCAGTTCCTAAGATGAACACTGCTGCCGGGAAGAAAATGTGGGTATATTTTTCGCCTCAGGCATTGAACATGGTACATAAATATATACAAGTTCTCAAAAACCTAATTAAAAAAACATAAACGATAAATTGATAAACTACAAGGAGTTTGTCCAGAAATTTAGCTCGCTATTTCCCTCGGTACTGGATTAAAAATTTTCAACTGCCCCACCAGACTATGCGTACCACGGTGCTTTCTTTACCTTCGACCTACGGTACCTCGGTTCCAGTATAAAATTTTCCTTGTATATTGCGGCACTTTCCTTCCTCCATCCGACAGGACTAGGGTATCGGTATGAAATTCGGGATGATTTTCATTAGACTAGGAGTCAAAGTCCAACTTGCACATTTTAATTTAAATTCAGCTAGCAAAATCATAACAAAAAATATGCAGGATATAGATTTTTATTTCTATTTATTCATTTTTTCGCCTTTAAATTTTACCCGTTGATTGATGGAAGTGACATCTAAATTTCAGGGACATTTTCGTTCAATATGAGCCAAATTAAGTAGTGAAATGCCATTATATTATCATTCGAATAAACGCAATTCGCATGCGACCTTCAAATAGCATCAAAATATCAATGACATTTTTGGGGATTGCGTGGGTTCTGTTATGAAAAAACCCAACGAATTTAAGTGCATTTGGATCATCGGATGTCTGAACACAAGGGCAAACTTTCTTGCCACAAGAACCACTTTCTCAATAATCAACCAGATTTTCAGATTTTATGAAATTTCCAGAGATTACGTGGGGTATGTAAGAGGACGCCGTTGATACAGATTTGATGATAATCATGGAGGATCACACCCTCTTCTATGCGCAACATGTGGATCAGTACAATACACGTATGCCCCCCCCCCCCCCTCACCACGCCGGTTTTAATCCATGTCCATTAACCAAACCATACCTACTGGTTTATGTGGTCATTTGGATCAATATAATATAGGTCAATACAGAGACCTACCATTATATTCGCTAGCATTATACAATGCAATCCTTACACTAGGCACAGTAGTAAGTGGCAATTTATAAGTTATGTAGATAATGACTTTGTTTATCACAGGAGATGCAGAGCATTGTCAGGAGAAGCTGAGCTCCTGAGCCCTTTAAAAGGGCTGGAAATCGGGATACGATTAGATGTCCCTCTTCTTTATCGGTGAAATTTCAATTTGTGAGCGCTCCGAGCATTGGTGGGTGGAGGGTGTGGTCGGGGTTGTAAAATGGTGATTATTACCCAATGGCAAGTAGCGATGTAGAAAGGGCGTAGGTAGGGGCAGGGTGATCGTAAAACGGTCCTCCGAAAACTTGGTGGCGCTGGTCCAAACGGGTAACGTTCGTAAAGAGAGATTGACAACATTAAATGTTTGAAATTTTTGAAAATTTTTGATAATTATGAAAAAGTGGTAGTCAATAGAGGAGGTGAGCGGGCGGAGTGAGAAGAGTAGCTGTGAGAAGAGATTGCGTCGAATATTTGAGTAGGTCGGAGCGATATCTAGGTAATCTTAAATTGGGGATGATAGTTTTGACAAAATTCAATTTTGCTCAATAAATCGAATAAATCACTTCGAAAAAGGCGTAAGACATTTCTGAACAGTGAGCAGAACCAGAGAGATGTATATCTCGTTCGATTAGCCTTTAAATTCGAACAGAAAACGCTACGAGGAGGGAATGTGTTTTTTAAAGAAATAGTTGAAACGTGAGAAGGTCCGTAGTCAACGCAGACGAAAAGTAATAGAGCTGAGTAAGAGAAAATAGGTAGGTAAAGGTGCAATTACGTGCGCGGCGGTCACGAGGCACACGCCTCATCAAGTCAGTAATTGAATTTTGCCAAAACTACCCTCCCCAATTTAAGATTACCTATCGCACCGAACATCTCAAATTTTCGACGCGATTTCATCTCACAGCTCCCTTTCTCAATCTTACAACTCACCTCCTATTAACTACCACTTTTTCAAACTTTGCCAATTTCATCACCTCTACAAACGTTTCTCGCCAAGACCAGCGCCACCAAATTTTGGGCAAACCCTTTTCCGATCGCCCTCTAACCACCCAAGAAACTCACCCTACCCCTTACCTACGCCCCTTCTATATCACTACTTACCTTGTGTAAGAACCTCCATTTCCAAACCCTTCCTAAAGCTCGGACCGTTCCCAAATTGAAATTTCACAGATAAAGAAGGGGTTTGTCTAATCAAATCCCGATTTCCAGCACTTCTGGAGGGCTCGAAGGGCGAATTGGAGCCATACTCTCCTTTTTTTGCTACCTGAATGAGATGGAAAGAATAGTGCTTACAACTCAATGGAAATGGTAAGTTACCATTATTCAGCAATAACTACGGCCAATAATGACCTAAAACCACGGCTTCGTCCATCTTGCTCGCCAATAGATCAATGCCATTCATATAACCACTTCATAGGGATTTTCGATCACATATGATGCTATGAAAAGATGATCTCCTTATTCCTGCGGATGAATGGTACTGTTTCAGTAATGAGCAGACGAGTCGAATACTCACAAAAGGGGCTGACCGCTGCGGGAGAAAATCCAACTACCATGGGGCGCTGCGCCTATTATATATCCGTTATCGGTGCAAACTGTCCGAACCGCACAACAAGTGATTGATCGGCGAATCGATGATAATAAGGGACATTCCCATTCATGACGTAGGCACCTGCCGTGGCCATACATAGATAAACGTTTCTATTTTCGTAGGTTGACCGTTAAAACACTGTTCCTCCCACCACCACGTAGATAACTCCCTTTCTCATCCGATCGCAATCACAATGGGGAAGCACTCAGTGTTAGCTCAACCGATACGGTAACTGGTCAACAATCACAAGGATTGACCCGTACAAATTGTATCCTACCAAATCACTAAGAGCCAGGCAATTTTTGAATAACTAAATTATTATGATGTCTTCATTCTGGTACACAGGGAAACTTCACGTGACACTTTTGGGCGAGACGGAAAAATTGAGACGATTTCAGTGAGGCGGAAAAATCGTCACGAATTGATTTGACATTGTGTTTTGCGTACAACCGAGCCTTAGAAATGAAAATTTAAAACTTAAAATGAAACCGTATAGTTTGGTGACTAAGCTTCAATGGGGAATGCGCACATACATGTTTATTTTTTTAATCAAAGTAATAGTTATCCTGAGAATTTTGAAAACCCCACTCTTCTACGATGAGTTGGTATTTTTGGCAGTGGGCAGAGGGGGTCCCGCACAAGCGATATGAGTGCAGACGTAGTAATTATTTTGAAACTTTGGAAAATTGTCAGAACAAGAACAGCTCATCGTTAGAGGGTGTGATAAGTGTGCGAATTCTCAGGATAAGCATTACTTATTTAAAATGGTTACTTTAGTTATTTTCAATTAAGTACTCTAGTTTACTTATGGATTCCGAAGCGTACATTGTTAGGACATGAAATTGCTCACTCGTCTGCAAGACATTTGATTGATTTACTCTCTTCACACTTTTAAGACTGACTTGCTGTGGGCTACAACTGTAATATGGTCAGAAACTGGATATATGCATTTGAAATTTTCAGGTCTACTTTTCCACTCATTGAAATTTTGCGTTAGATTTTGGGGCGAGACGGAACAAGAGTTACAATTTACGGATATGGACAAAAGTAGTCAGTGGCGCAATAAGGAGAGCGACCGCAATTCGCTGAGGTTTCAAAATGGCATCAGTATTATTTCCCGCTTTTGCACACTTCACAGGAAACCGCAACAACGTACCTACGTTCGACACTGGATGAGACAATAAGACGAGTCTTATGAACATTAATGAAGATTAATTAGTAACAAAAGTTAATAGCCAATTAAGATCATGATATATTCCTTGGTACGCATCTTTAAGCTTGTTATCATCATTTATTATTTCTTGAACAAACCATCTTCTTCTCCACATATTGCCTGATGTGTATCAGACAGTTTACTGATTCGTCTAGACCTGAAATTCTACCGGATGTTGCATTAAGGTAAAACCTTATTTGAAACATTGAGCCCATCTAAACTTTTAATTCATTAATTTGTTTCATAATTTGTTAAGTCAACATTGTCGTAGAGTAGTTGGCAGGTTTGCTTCAGCATAATACCCAGGGTAAATCACCCCCTGAGTATGGCAAACACCAACTGTAAACTCATGTAAATTTGCCTGCCCCAACTCCAACACCAGTTCAAATCCCAAGACTGTACTTGACATTTACAAAATTCTTTTTAGAGTCAAAAATGACACCGGCCGTATTTAATTTTCCACGCCCGAGTTCTCTGCAATTAAGTTCAAATCATGAAGACGTTTCCTTTTTTCAGTAGAAGGGTCGAAAGAGCTCTTTTGATGACGAGGGGTCTGTTTTGACGTTGCTCAGGGTAGCCAAGTGTGAAGTGTTGTGAGGGGAGACGGTGACCTGCTATATTTAAGGTCACCCACGTTTTTCAACCTTCCGAATCCATAAGCTTGGAATGATATTTTTTACAACAATCACTGGGTTCCATATATAGCTCACAAAAGTAATAATTTGTACTCGTAGAGAATAACCCCTCTTAATTTGTGGGAGTTCCATGTGTTTTTCGTTGGTTTATCACCTTTGTAATTGAATTAAAAACAATATGTGTTCAGTCACCTCTCGTCGAGCTTGGCAATTGACTTGTTCACTTTGATTTAACAACTGATTATCAAAATTTATCTGCTATACCTGGGCTGTTGAAGGTTTATTTCCAGGTGATTTCGTATGGAGAAGAAACCATTGTAAATGGATCACCTGAGCTTCTGCTTACGTCCGTACGTAGAATTCACCAGACAAAAAAAGCCTAAGCTTTGCAAAAGGTTTTGATGGCATTTTCAGAAATTATTCAGATTTGCTTTTGAAAGGTCCCTTACAATTTTCACCGTCGGTCCATCTGTAGCCCTTCAACGTTGGAGGGTAGTTATTGGATCGTCATGTAAGACTTAACTCCCCCACCACCAGCCTTTTAAACCCCGAACAACTAGTTTATTATATTTCTACGTTACAATAAATGAGGAACCTACGCTGCTCGATCTGCTTAGACTTGATCAATACGTAAAAAGGATTTCCCGCAGGAGTTTCCATTATTTTCCGGACTTGTGTTTTGATCTTTCATTGAAGTTTTCTGGAACAAACAATGTACTATTTTGAGGGGAAATGCAATGACATTCCAGTGAACTCAGTAAGACTCTGCACTATTTTACAACATTAATAACTTGCAGACACCCTTTGATGAAGTACCTCCTTACATATTAGTTTCGTCGTTGCCTGCGGAATTCACCTAAACACATACGTGGAGCCAATAAACCCGGCAAACGCCATCTCGAGGGTTAATTGAGCCGGTTTCAGTTTTAATTGAATTCTATTCAAAGGCCACTGGCTCTGGCTCGAGGGATCCCGTCGGGATAGGACGTCCCTTTTCCTCTTCAGAGGGATGCTCAGTGCATTCCGAGGAATCCGTCCACTCCTCTTTCTGTTCCTTGAATGGGGTCGAACTTTTCCTCTAATTCGATGAAATTAGAAAGGAACGAAGACGTGAGCGGCATCCTTTCAAAGCACTTCGCCTCAGGGTCCTTTCTTCGGCTCATATTTACCGTAGACCCTTGTCCGACTACCTGTACACAGCAAAAATCGGTAGCAAATCGTAGGGCATACCTTCAGAGTGTGAAAACATGAACATTAACAACATATAGGTAAACAGTAGAGCTTGGGGATTGCAATACTCTTCCTTCAGCAAGCCCTGAGTAGTCTTAGTACTTTAGAACCATAGAACTTTAGAACCTACAGTCTGAAGTATGTACTTAATAATTATGCAACCCTTCAACTGAAAAAATTTGGGAGTGCTTTTGTTATCTACACTGCTTCGAGGAATTAAATCACCAGAAGCTGGGATACTTATTCTCAAATAACCAGGCTGAAGCTTTCGCTCCATGTCAGGCAATGCGCTGGTTGTCACATTAGACAGTGGGCACAGATCGTTGGCGGACTGCAGTAATCATTTACCATTGATCCAGGAGATAAGGACCCAGGTTTTCAAGTGGAGGGTGCAAAGTAGTTGGCGGATTGGATTCATATGGAAGTAGGCACGTGAGGGTTTGAGGAAATGAGCAGGGAGATCAACGGGCAAAGGGAGCTGCACTACATCGGGGCCTTCAAGTGACGTATTCTCTGATCCCGAAATCAAGAGTTGTGGTTGACCAGAAGGCCAGAGGGGGAGAGGAATAGGAGCTGATACGGCATTCAACTACAGATGGAGTTTTCCCACACTCTTTCTAATCAGATTCGTCTCAACCTGCCCATTTCATGGAGGTTAACACTGTTTTTGAGCGGACACGGGATAACCAGGGTCTACCATTCTCGCTTCCATCTTCGACATACCACCCCATAATGTTCCAATTCAATTGTCATTCAAAGTTAAAGTCATCTGACGTTTTGCTACCAATTGCCGCTCCAGGGTAGATTGAAGCGGATGTGTGTTTTGCATGGTGAATCGTGACCGGTGTCGTTCAGTGTATTAGTGAAATAATACTTAGAGGAGATGATATTATTTCTAAACTGTATTGACTATGATAATATTATGTAAAGCGCGACAGTTATCGTAAACGTAAATGAAAATTTAGTCCATTAATTATTATTGTAAACCTTCTGTATGCTAGATATTTGTGATCGAATAGATTGCAGAGGGAATAAAATCCTCTACCTCAGGAATAGATTGCAGAGGGAATAAAATCCTCTACCTCAGAAATAGATTGCAGAGGGAATAAAATCCTCTACCTCAGAGTTACTTTGGTGGAAAAAAAACCACACAGACACACCCCCACATACAAACAACACTCAATGCGAGGCTGAGAAATAAGGGGGACGGAGGCGTGCCCAGATGAGCCATGGATGCACAACATTCTAGTGAACAGCCCTGGCTTTGTACTTAAATGCACACTTGAACACCCACCTCTCCCCTTCAATGAAAAATTCCAGTCCCAATTCCCTCTTCTAGATTCTAGGCCAGTTTTCATACTCTCCCAAACTCCCGCTTGATGAAGGGTCCAATACGCAGCCTATGACTACTTCATTGGTGGACTGAATCTGACTCAAAGGGAGTCGGATGACTTCTCATTTGGTCAAGAACTGTCAGAGTTGTGATGGAAGTTCATCCACCGTCCGTAAATAATAATTTAAAGTTAATCTCAAACTTCATGAGATAAGAAATGTGCAAAAATACCATGAAATTTATTATTTAAGAAATCCCAATTTTCCGGAGGCATTCGAAAACCATGGAACGGACTTGGTTGTTGGCAATTATTTAGGCACATATTAGGGTTATGTGTTCCTTGCCAGAAGTGTTCACTGTACTTGAACTGTTCCTCTTCAATTAACGGTGTATAATTTAGTAATAGCACCAATGAAGAAACTGATTTCTCAGCTTTTCCACTTTCTTAGTTGGAACAAAGAATAATTGAAAATAGTACATTACAGGCACATAATTAATAGGATTTTAGTGAATGCATTATCATTGCCTGATGGCTACTATCGTACAAACAAGTTGTTGAGGTATAAGTACTTTATATTTTCCATTACATAGTAATGATCAAACATGAACAAAATAAACAATCCATCCATGAATACGGTCCAACTGAACCTACGCAAAATTTCTTTACTCGCTTCAACTGTGGGGGGAATTGGGAAAATATTCTTATCGCACAGCCCAAATGTCTTCCCCTCTCCAATATTGGTCAACCGTATGGCTATCCAGGATTACGAGTGGTGAAAACGTCAATCGACAGATATGGTGTTTGCTTGTGTAGGGTAGTGGACCCTTGAATGTTGATTTTAGCTGGGGTAATCGATCGAGCGAACCGCGGGCTAAAGGACTTGAGGGAAAAATAATATTTGAAACCGATGAAGTCATGATACAGTAGTGGTACGAAATGTCGGACATTGATTGAGTGAAGTAATGTTTTTCATCAGTCTATCAGAGATCCTGTTTTGGGTTAATTTAATAGGTACCTAAGTATTCTGTTTTTATGTTTCCGAATCAATCAGTTCAATTAGCTCTTGCAATTTTTGTCTGCTCCCACAGTACTCTTTTATCAGTTAAAAACAATAAGCTGTTATGTGCTGGAACTGGCTCATTACCAATTATTTTTGGAACTTAGCATTGATAATTGAAATCAAAAATGATCATACAAAAGCATAGGTTGTGAAAATTGAATAAAATCTGCGTTTCAATAGAATTGATTCTATTCCTCATGTCTATTCCCAACTAATGCGAAAATTTGATACCATCTTATAAAACTCCCATGGTTATCTCAGAATGACCAATTGTCCGATTGTGTGGACAAAATAATTGACACAGCTCGTATAGAAACTGTGAAAATTAAGCATTGTAGTATAATTCTAAGTTTACAGATTTGAAATAGCTCCAATTACTTGGAATGTCACATAAATCTTAAAACGTGATCCAAAATAAATGTAGTACATGCAGAGTAGGTAGGTGTTTTGAACTCGAATCTTCTATATTATTTTGGTCTCGTACATTCTGGTCTGTAACATCTTATCTTATGATATTATAATAATGAAACCCTGTCTGTTTGTCGAAGCGAGCACGACAAAACGGCACGTCCATGCACGTCTGCGAGAGGGGGGATCTTCTTGGGTTCGTCCGAAAGGGTGCATAAGCAATTTTAAAATTTTCTACCCACACCCAAACCATGAGTTGGAAGTCGTGAGGAGGTAGAAAAGCTGCTAGGAGGCAGTTTGTTGAAGTTAGGCAATGACCCGCTTGACCGAGCGGTCTTGAAGGCAAGGTCGCTTTCTACCCCTTGCTGGAGGGCGGGAGGGGTGGAACTCCCGTTTGATCCGTGTTTTTGCGTCTATACACGTCGGATTTCAAGGGGGTTTTTCGTATGGACTCAAGATGGACTCAACAGTAACATCCCATCGCATCTATACATCCAACCCCGAGCGAGCGAAGCGAGCGAGAAAACTATACTAGTTATATTATAAAAATTAAACTCCATCTGTTTGTCTGTCCACGCTATGCATTACCAAACGGCTAAACCGATTCCGCCTACGAGTGGAGAATCTTCTTGGGTGTGGCCGAAGAGTGCATAAGCAATCGTAAAATTTTCTACCCCCTTCCGAACGATGGGCTGGAAGCCGGGAAGGGACTGGGGTCAGTTTGTGGAGGTTAGGCAATGAGCCGCAAGACCGCTCCTTGAAGGCGAGGTCGCTTTTTGTCCCCGAGTTCCTATACAGCCCACACGGAGCGAGCAATGCGAGAAAGAAAACTGCACTTGTGTTCAATAAGAGCATCGCTTCGATCCGAGCCATGTGTTAGTTAATTACTTTATTTAATGCCCTATGTTCCTGGGTTTATTTAGTTCACTGTTTTCTAGTATGAAAAACAGAACAGTCACGTCGTCAATTCCTGGTTTCTTCCCATTTTAGTAATCCGTAATCTGAGAGGAATCGTTCCATGCGTAAAAAACCTTCAATCCACCATGTTCGGAAGTCTGGGTGGCATGAGAAACTTGTGGCTGGCAGCGCCAGAAGCATCATTGCAACATTGCCGTCAATAGTAATCCAACCACCTGCAACTCTTTAAGGGGTGTTATAGACCCCAAATTTTCAAAACTCACTGAAAAACTGCATGATCTGGAAAGATTATACTTCTGTGCAGTTCTGAAGCTAATATGACAATAGGGTCATCCAAATACTGGTACCTATTAGGTAGGTAGATACTCAAATGTAGTAAGTAGGTGAGTGAGTTATGATTCAAAAGTGCTTTTTTCCCTTTATGATATTGAAAATTATTTCCTTATTTGTTTCACAAAATTTATCCCTCTAATGATTGTGTAACCTTACAAGAGATGCGGAAGAATTGACAGATCGCGTACGGGCTTTTTTGTTTTTCCTCGCGGAGGATTGGCATATTTGCTCCCTCGTTACCAATACCTTCATAAAGGATGGAGTGGAAGAGTTTAGTGCCGTTCCCAACTCGGCACAGGCCCTCTCTTCATGCCATACACTTTATTGGTCCATTTTTACCATTGATTTATTGCTTCATTCACTAAGCTCGGGTTAACCTTTTCGTTGGGCTAGATATCGGGAGATTGGATAAGAACAACTACAATGTTAGGTTTAATAACACAAAAACATTATTAAGCAACGTTATTTCATTGTTACATTAACATGATTAAAAACAGGTCAACTCCTTTTTTTAATAAATTTATCTTCATTAGTGTAAATTAAACATTTTTGTTAAAATTACACTTGAATTCGTTTCATTTGCTGTTTTTATGGACTTTAGGTCTCTAAAATACATTCAGCACTTATTTTAAGTAACTAAACCTCAAATTTTGACACAATTGTTACGACGCTTCCAAGCCTATGAGGTTTTTTTTTTTTTTTTTTTTTTTTTTTTTTAAATAAATACTTACCTGAAATTATTCATCCCTGGATGTGTTTCTGTGATGATAACTTTTTGTTAAGAGAGAGAGAGAGAGTGCCTACCAACTAGCCCTTCCAGAAACATGCCCGCGAGTGAATTACCTGCTGAGCGAGCGTAACCTGCGAGAATACTTAGGTAAAGGAATGGACTAAAAATTGGACTGCCTACCTGAGCTATTTCCGAAACATGCCGCGAGAGTATCACCCGCTGAGCCTTACCTATGGAAATATCACAGTATTTTTTTAAGAGAGAAAATTATTGGGGTTAAAGCGAACTCTTATTGATCAGATATGAGATATATTAAATTTCTAACTGAAATAACGAATTCTCATAGGAATATTTTGACTGAGAGAAAAGTTGGAGTTGTACTTTTAGTAATGTATATAGGTATGAACTTGTAATATTTATGAATTATACAATTTTATATTAGGTAGACGAGAGTAGATGAATTTTAAGGCCGGGGCCTGTGTTTGGTAAGAGTGAGGTTGAAGGGAAGTGGTAGGTGTGCTTACCGAGCGCAAACTGAGGTCCCTGATCGCCGTTGTGCCTTTTTGTACCTTGGTGATCTCCCTCTTTTTCGCAACTAGTGATGAGGGACGAGGATTTTAAAGAAGGGATGTTGTCTGCTCAGGGGTGCATCCTGACGGCTGGAGTGTGAATTATTCGACTCTTTCCTGCTCCAAGTCATTCTTCAGAAACATGACCGCAATAATGATTTCCATAAATACGATTTCTGAGATACTTAGATCGATTCAAGCAATCTGACACGTTTTATAGTCTGTTCTGCAACAGGGCTTATGACTATGCGCTCCTATTAAAAAATCATCAACAAATCTAATAAATTTGGGGATTTTATAGATTAATTTACTTTATAATCATTTAGTTTTTCAATTTATACAAGTCATTCTGAGTAACGCCCCTGTAATCCTTAAGCGATTAAATTATTTTCATACTTGATTCTAATGAAAAGTTCACATCTATTGGTTCTTAGAAGGAAGGTACGTCCAAATAGTGCGTAAATGACAGCTATCTACTGCATTCTGATTTTCTTGTTTTGAATCTTGTAATTAATCTACGTAATGTAGGATTGATAAACATCATTGAAAACAATCAACCAAAATAAAATTTACTAACAGTTTTTATAATCAAAATAGTATTTAATTTTTAGATTCCTAAAGTACTGTTGCAATTTTTTGTCAAGATATGTTTTCTAATCCAGTAATTCGGTTCAACGAACTGGAAATTCGTCTTTTCATTCTTATTCACATCCAATTCTAATGTTGAGCATAGGTATGAGTTCCTATTTTATTTTATTATATTTTTGCCACAATAAGAGCAGTTGTGTCCTTGAGGTGATTCCCTTCCCTGTCTTGCCAATAGGTAGAACATGATGGTCGGGGTACAAATGTAGTTCAATGGTAACAGACCCCATTGGCCCCCGTGCGTTCATTTTACTCTAAAACCCCTGTCATCTTTTCGCTCAAGTTAATGGATTTCAATTGCTTTGGAACTGCATATTGATATTCAGAAAGAGGGTGAATAATTACGAAAAAAGAGCCCAAACACGAAGTAGAAATCTTAATAAATTACATTTTATATAAGTGCTACCCACTCAGAGAGTGGTTTATTATAGAGGAATCCTCATGCTATGAGAACGATGCACTACTTACTGTCATTCGCTTTAAAATTTTGAGTAGAAGGACAAAGATAGGAAGACAAAGATATTATTTGGATTTGATATACAGTGTTGAGTAGCTTCATATACTTCATATTACCTCCTCTAGCTCGTATGAGGGCTTGGAGCCTTCGGCTTATGTCTCTAATAAAGTTTTGGTTGATAGTTGATAACGGAAGACACAAAGGGACAAACGAAGAAATGGATGGTGGTGCTATAATTTTGAACAAGAGTCTATATTCGCAATTTTTGCTGATCGTGATAAACTTCAATTTTTTTCTCCTACTTCTGCATAGAATAATACTTAATTTTTGTCGTTTAGTTTAGTTTAGTTATATATTGCATTTTTATTGATGCCAGTATATTGAAATGAAATATCCGTGAAATTACGGAAATCGTAATATCTGAGTACGCACCTGTGTCACCTGGCGCCAGGGATGGATTGGAGGCACTTGGCGTGCTAAGTGTTAAATCAGGTGAAAGAACGTTGTGCCTAAAGTATATAACATACTATGTATTTCATGATAGTTAGGCAAGAAAGCTATAATTATATTATAAGTAACCGGCACACAGTGGGGTAAGAGTAAAATAAAAGTACCTATCGATTTGGACGCTATTTTCAACTTTTTTATTTCTCGGTAGTCATTAAATGGTACAACCAGTCACTTTTTTCCGCGGGAATTCCTTTTTCATCCAAGGGAAACAAATTTAAGTGACAGTTTTTAAACAGCCAGAATACTTTATTTCAATACTATCAAGGCTTTAATTCCGAAAGGCGGTGTGTATGGATTCAGGGCTTGAAAACTTATCTGTTTGTTTACTCAGATGTACTAGAAGCCATAGAAAAGACTAGCCAGCCCATTTTCTGCTGTACAGTGCTTATATTATCAAAGCTCCTGAACTTTCAAAAAGTAAGACTCTTGCATATTCAAAGATGTGCACAAGCCATGTGAAGCCTTGCGACGATCTGAGATTTGTTTTTACTCATAGCTGATACATTTAATTACTATTGTGGAAACCGTCAATGGTGTCAGTGACGTTTTAAACATAACCAGAAGGCGCGAACGTCCTATCATTCAAAGGGAGGATTTTTTCAATCAAATTCGGTACAGAAGGAAAATTGTAGGGGAGAAATTCTGCATCGAACGAGACCACCGCCAGCTCTCTCTTTTTCTCGATTTTTGCGATTTTTCAAAAGTGTTTGCGACCTACCACTCCCTTGTCGAGGATTTCCATGGAAGTGAGTAAATGATGAAAACAAGAGAGCTGGGGTTGGTCTCTATAATTTTTATTATGTACAAAAAGAAATGTAGGTCAGTTTCAAACGTTAAAAAGTTAGAAAATTTTTGAAAACTCGATTTCTTGGGTCGAAGAAGCTATGTTAGGTATGGTAACATAGGGTATATTCAGAATCAGTGCGAAATTTCCCATAAGAATGGAGCTAAATGTAAGTTTTTTTCAGTTTCAGTTGCATATATCTCGATGTCATCTATTTATCGATCAACTACAAAGTAAGGAGCCTTTTCAACAACCAACCGAATTATTGAAACCCACTATTTAAAACTAATGAAAATAATAAGTAACGCATGTGTAATTTTGATGGTTGCCCATTAGTATTCATGAGATAGCATTGAATACACACCATACATCTGGCGTAAATCCAACACCGATTCAATAAAATGTTTACTGGAGTTTCTACATCGAAAATAAGTCGAGGGGTATTTTTCCGTACGACAGGATGGGCCCTTGGAGCTTCGAGAAAAATCATGAGGTAAAAATAATAGCTAAATTTTCCAAGCGTTTGAACAAATTTTAATGAAACGCACAGCACTGTTTCTACATAAAAAAAGAAAAAAAATAGACTGGTTAAAGGGATTTTCCTATTTAATCTCCATAGTAAAATAGAGGTTACGCTGTCAAAAGTTCCAACAAGCAACTTTCAAAAAACCCCAACGTAATTTTCAAAAAAATTAGGAATCGTTAGGTCTTCAGAAGAAATTGACACTTTTGTTTTGAATGTTCTACAGAAATAGTTTGATTTTAGGAAATTCTACAGAAATCAAAAGTTTCGTATGGTAAATTTGTTTATATTTGTATAAGGATTAAAAAGTAAAAGCATTAATTGCACTGCTCTACAAAAAAAGCTCAGATTAATTATATTTACCTAATCACTGTGAGACTGAAGAGCAGGCAGAACAATGGGTTGGGAAATACGAAACCTATGTTGTGGGTTTTTCGAGTTTTGCTTGTTGGCTCTTTATCAAGTAATGGCGTAAGCCCTTTTTTACTCACTGCTTTCTGACCTTCCGGGGGCTTGAATAGGGAAATCCCAAAACGCCAGTTTGTTTTTACGGTATAGGTAGAAACAGTGGTGTGATTTTCATTGAAACAATATCAGTTGAGAACATATTAGTTTTGTGTACGTCAAATTTAGCCATTTTTTACCTTTTCTATTTTTCTCGAAGCTCTATGTCGAACGGCAAAATACGTGCGACTAACTTTCGATACAGAAATTCCAGTAAATATTTCATTGAGATCGGCTTCGGATTTAGATACCGCGCACTCCCCTTATCAGTAAATGTGATTTTCGTGAAGAACGGAAATGAGCAATCTCATTATCATGATCTCATTAATTTCGGTTTATTATTTTCAATAGAGAACGTTAGAAATTTACTAAAAAACATTTTTAATCCCACTCAAAATTTGTTGGTTTAAATGCCAAGAAGCGTAGAATCCAAAACACGAACTAAAGAATGCTGTTACGAAAATTCCTGCTGTTTTCACTAACTTTTTTGCATGAAAAATTCAATCTGAAACTTCAATTTGAAGATTAACTTACATAATTCTGTTGATATCTGAATTTTTACTTTCAGGTGGGTGAAAAACCTTTGTCCTTTGATCCTCGTGTACGTTCACGGAGGAGCGTTTTTCAATGGTCATCCAAGACCACCGAACAATTCGAACTACATCATGGATGGAGATGTGATCCTGGTGACCATAGCACACAGGTGGGAGCATTATGTTATACATCAATGGCAATTATAAATAGGGTAATCGATTTTTTAAATGAGAAATTTGTGATTCAGATTAAAAATTTTAAAAAAACGGATCATGTTTCATCGGTTAAATAGCAAAAAAATACGCTCCGGAGCTCCTTCGGATGATAACAGAAACTTAAGTAAATCAAAATTTGATAGTAATTTGATAGCCTCTCCTCCGCATGTTATTAAACACTTACATGTTACTACTATGACTACGTTTGCTCGTCTCGCGGTCCTGCAAAAAATGCCGTCCCAGTCCTGCGGTCCTGGTCACGGGCCATCCAAAAGACATGAAACATGTCAAAAATCTGTCCGCCCACCGCACTCCGTCCGGATCTTTTCTCCGAAACTATTAAACCCAGTACTCATTATGAAACGAGGTCTCTCATAATCATGTGGGGCTGGTTCTAAACTAAAGGGTAAAATTGAAGGTCTGAATACGAGTATATTGGGATTTGCAAAACTTCCAGAATAAGGTTAATGGATTTTTCCCCTTTCGTTGGCAGGAGAAAATAACATCAACAGGAGCATGAATGGGAAATGGTGAGAACATAACAAAAAGCCGCCTTCTAAACTACGACAAATTAAATAATTTCAATGGAATTTTCTGTTCAAGAAACTTTGTTTATAATATTGACGGAATAGGAAATCGTAGGTAAGTGATATATTTTATCTTTATCATTTTCAGTTGGAGGATCCCTATGTCTAGGGTAAGATAGTCAAATTTTGATGTACCATTATATTTCGATACCAGCTCCTGTTACGTGCAGAAGAACCAGTAATGTGTAGGTGTTTTATTCAATTTCTATTAATTTCATCGGGGCAGGAGTCTACGTCAATGCAATTATATTTTGATAATGTACCTTAAACAACAGTCAATAATTATAGATCATTGATCTGCTCAGAAGGGCTATCAGATTCATTAAGGGAAATAATAATCCATAGTGTAATAATTTGATGCATTTTCAGAGTGCTTCCAACAACAATTACATCGCAGAAGCCACAACACATTTTTTCGAAACTATAATTTTTGTAATTAAATTATTTTCAATTAACACATATCAAATCTAAAATTCACGTTTGGAAGATTTAGAAAGTACTTCATCAAAACGTTGCAGCTAAGAGTGTTGCAAAACTATAGTTGTTTGATGTTGTTAAGTTAATTTTCACAAAGCACCTACATGGTGGCTCGAAGTTCTATTGCGCACCCACGGATGAAAATGCGAAAATAATACCTATTGGGGAACAAAATTTATTTAGTTTTGATTTTTAACTGGAATAGAGCTCCCGGTTTCACATCAAGAGGAGGGAATTCTTTGATTTTATTTTCCTCCACAATAAAACACGCCTAGTTTTGTAAAATCAATAGGACAGATAGGAGTTGCTTTGAGATTCCAGGAATTCAATTGAGAATAGAGACTAGAAAAAAGTAATTGGAGAATCTCACAACTAGGTCAGTGCGCGTGGTTATTCAAAATATGTGTATTGATCTCTTTCCGCCAGACTTATGTTCCGGTTATTCCTTCAACTTCCGTCCTCGTATTATTATTCAAAGATATTAATAAGAATCATGGATCTAATTCAACAAAAAGAGTATTTTATCATCATTTCCAATATCTGCGAATATATTTTTGTGTAAAAATACTCTTCCAATGAGCCAACTATAAATTATGTAAATATCAAATTTTTTCAGTAATCACCGATTTAACATTGCAGATTATCTCGTTGACAACTCATAGTCCACAACTAGTGAGAGAATATGCCTATATAAAATCTTTCTTTGAGTATTTTTATGTAAAATTAACTTTTTAAGAGTTTTTGTTTGAAAATCTGAGGATACCGATCTCACTTTTAATGTTTCGCCAAGCATGTGGCAACTCGCGGTCCGTTTTTCAACGTTATTTGGACGTTCGAATTCATACTGATTATAAAGTACCGCTTTATATACGTGACAATGGGAATGGGTTGACGTACCAACAGCATACCTACTGCATATCTGAATTTTTGTAAACGAGTTTCATAAAATTTCATCTGATACTATTCATCTTATACTAATAATTCTAACTTCCTGTTTTCTCGTGTGACAAATTTTTGGTGGTTAGTGCTGGTTCTAATGACAGGTGTTTTTCTACACTTTTGAGTGCCTGTTGTGAATTACGTGTGACTATTCAACGCTCCATGGAGCGCAAAATAGATTTTTTTGGGGTGATTAATGGGGTTAGGACTTACGAAGAAAATCGTGGCTCAGTTGGGGTTTTTACGGTACGGCTGTGCACTTGACACTCGGGAGCCGACTGACGGGAAGGCGGCGTGGTTGCCAAGCCGGTGGAGGTGTTGGAGGCGGCGGCAGGGTGATGGGGTGGGTGGGATTAGTTGTCCCTTTGCTCGCTTGGGGCTCCACCTGGCAGATTCGTAACTGAAGTCAACGCTACACACATACGTAGGTATGTGATCAACTAATCTGGCGGTTCGAGTACAACTTATTGTAACGTTTCTTTACTTGGACAGTTCAAACTATAACAAGACTTTACAAAAAAAGGTCTTGGTCTTGTCGTGGCCTGAGACTAAGTTTTCGGGGGTAAGAACTTTCCATATCCTTCCGAGGAGACCAAGATACTTGGTTGGACTTATCCTAAATTTATTCAACTGGACTCCACGTACAGGGGTAAATCCAGCTCCTTCCTCTTTCTCTAATATTCAAAGTTGACAAGGGTTTATATTAGACAAGGAGTGGCAATCGGACTCACAATATCTCGCTCAAATTAAATCTCAATACAATTAGAAAGGGCATACAATTTTTAGTGAGCTATATCTGCACTCATGGCACAAACTAAAAAAAAAAAAAAGAACATGGAAAAAAAAGAAAAAAATGCCAGGTTTCATGACATTATCAGAGCAAAAAAGTCTGCCCAGTTTGGTTTGGCACATAATTTCCTCTTATCCATGAAATGACTTTATAAATCGTTGGAATGTTTAAAATTATCTTTAAAAATGCCATAGCAGCAAATAATAAATTAAGATGTTGCGTAAATCAGTAAAATCGGTCAATTAGGAAACTAAAAAATGGTGCTAATATCATTTAGATTTGCGATTTCCGCATGCGCAGAGTGAGGTATTTATCGGGGAACAATGAGACAATTATTGATAGAGGACCATTTATAACCTAACCCACGCATTTCCTGAAAGTTTCATCAAAATTGGATTAAAAAATAGAAAAAGTGGAAAAATGGAATTAGGCTCGTTGCAATGATTACTCATTCCTTCGCTATTGATAAAATCGTGATGGATTTGATATGGAATGATGATTGCTATCCCCCAACCATCTTACAAATTTGTAAGAGATCGGGCGGCTAATGCGTGATAAAATAAAGTTTAATTATTTCTTATTAGTTATGATTAGAGTTATTTTTGCGCTTGGACAGAGTCAGGTATTGATTTGGTAACAATAAATCCGATAGGGGACCATCTACTGCCTAACCCGCAAATTCCCTAAAATGTCAACAAAATCGAAAAATTAAGCTTGTTACAAGTATTTTCAGACACGACAGAGGAGACAGAGAGAGAGAGAGAGAGAGAGAGAGAGACGAAGGAAGTTGATTTTTGAAGTTGTTCAAAATGGTCTGTCTTAAAATACATGTGAAAATGTTGATTTTGGAGACGAAAACTTTTTCTCCCTAAAGTAAGAATAATGCTTCCGCTTCCTAAAGGTAGACTTGGAAGCAACACCGCAAAAACAACAGAAGGGAAAATCGTTTTCCGTGGTTGCTTATTCAACAGCATAGGTAGCCATTTTTAACTTGAACTTTGCTAATTTATGGATGAAATTCATGTTTTAATGTTAGAAAAGTTCATTCGGCATGTTACAATGAGCAAATTTCCATACTTACCTAAGTTATCTTATCATATTTTTGTGTCATTGTTCTGAAATTGCAGCTCTTCGATTGCGATGAAATAATAGTTAACTATCAATTTTAGGGCACGAACGCTGCAAATGATTACACAGAGGTTCATTATTTCAGTATTTGATACCTACCCCTTCTAAGCAGATCATTGTTATATAATTATCATAAAACCCTGTATATAGGTGAATACAACCTTTACTGCTCCAGGACCCCACGATTTTACGGTTTATAGTAAATGTCAAAAAAAATTTTAAATGTCATACAAAGTAGACGGCAGTAGAAAAGGAAATATATTAGCATCAGATCTTTGAATCAGCGAGTCAATCAAAAGATTCCATCAATTACCGCGAGAGAGTGTGATCGCAATACCAATTCATGGAGCTTTCAGTGCAATAATCAGCTGATATAATTCCAATGAATTATCCAATTTTGCGAAATTGAGTTTTATAACTTATTGTCCGTGCTGATAGACTAGTGAAGCAGTAAAAGATGCTTCATTTTATCTCATAAATTTTTTTCCGAGTCTACCTATGTATAGGCAGCGGAAGAATTGTTTTCTCCTTTAGAAGATGAAATATTTTTTGTCTCTAAAATCAAAATTCCACTCGCATTTTACGTTTTAGACTATGAACAACTGAAATTCCGTGTGTGTATGTGTGTATTTGTGTATTGCATGTATGCGTGGCTGTCCGTCTATTTGTCTGTATGTCTAAGTGCCTTCCTGTCTGTCTGTCTGTCGTGTGATCTCAAATCCTTGTAACAGCTTAATTTCTACAATTGTCTACCCATTATGAAGTACTCATGATATGTGCGGGTTAGGGTGTAGATGGCCCTATCAGTTTCGTCGTTCTCAAATTAATACTTCACCCTGCGTTTTCCCATCCAGCATCCCATCAAAGGATCAAGCATCTCACGCCTCCATCGTCCCATCCAACTCAAATTTGGAGAATAGTTGGAGGAAAACTATCATATTTCATATCAAAAGTTGAGAGACACTTCAGACATTCCCTTGCAATTTCAATTTGACCAATTTCGTAGTTTTACCTTCGTCTTAATTTACTGTATTCCGCCATGGGGTTCTTTTTTAACATGTATCATGTTTTAGCCCTGGGGTCCTAGCTAATTTTGCGAGTCAATTTTTTTCCGCGCACGATATAGTGTTACATTGATTTCCGCCTACAACCGAGTCGTTGCTAGGGAAATGGTACTTCGTCGTTTTTCATCCCACAAAATTCGTTGACCATTCGTTCGAAAGCTCTCGATTTATCCAACAATATTATGTTAACTACTGCGAAGTGCGTGTCCAACAAACTGAGTTATGAGCATGGTTATATAAATAATTGTTTACACACAGGTGATCATTCTCAATAATTGATATTGTGAACATGATTGCAACCGCTTGTTAATTTCTGATGATTTCATTGAGCTGGTGTTTCGATCGAGGAGAAAACATGATACATGGTTGAAATTTTTGGTTCTAGAACAGAAATAAGCATTTGTTATTTATTAATAAAACCATTTTAATTATATATACATTCATGTTAGTTTCATAATAAATTCTGGGAAATTTTAAAACTTGGCATTTTATCCTCCTTTTTACGTATTAAGTCGGCTCAAAAATATAGGTTTGACCACTCGGCTACAGGAAATTTAACGCTGATTCCAACGGTGTCTTTATTTTTTATTTTATGGTGAGTCTAAAGGAGCTATTGCCGTTTTAATGTCATAAAGCAGAAAACACGAGAAAAATCTTCAAAATGTAAGATTACATTGGTATGACAATAATTTCCTTTTTAGAATAAGAATTTAATTGAAAAACGGTGTTTGTTTATATTCCCATCAACCAGCAGGCTAGCAAGTTGGCACTGCTATAATATAGTTGACGTGCTACAGATATTTCTCTGCGTTCATATCTGGCCAATGATACATACATTTACATAATCTCCCTTGGACCTTTGGCATAGTAGAAATTAAAAAGAAACCAATGAGTCAAGTTTCCAGAAAACACTGACCTTTATCAACAGCCCGCTTCGTTTGCTGTTTACATTTGAGATTCGATCTAGCTGGAATTTCTCCAATAAGTATTTCTTATCAAATATGACTAGGAAAATTATCAATAGAACTGGTGTTGACGTTATCTGAAACGATACGATTAACTTCATTCCCATTCTGTTGTTGCTGCAGACGGCCAGCTGGATCTCGAGTAAGTTGAAATACCAATCTGAATTTATGTAGCATGGTAATTTTCCTACTTTTATACTTTATCAATGATTTGAATTGATACCAAGATCCAGAGATCGATTTAGTGAAGAAGCATAGATCAATAACTTTCTGAAAACTATAATTTTAGCTCATAATTTCCTTCTTAATAGCTTTTAAATTTCTGCAAACGGTAAGTATAACGATTACAGGACAATTCGTCCCACGGACATTTCGTCCCCAAAGAAAAATGCGGACATTCCGTCCCACTCTGTGGAGTGTCTACCTGGGTCGGGTTTGATAATTAGTCTCCAAATATTTCTAAACGGACACTTCGTCCCACCTGAGAGAAGGTTTGTAAAAAGGTATATACATTTTCACGGAGGGACGGAGTCATAGAAATCTTTGAGATCGAGCATAATACATGCAAATACGTCTTGGCGTGGTTGTGGTTTGATTGCCTCCACATGAATTCGCACAAATAGATCAGAATGCTGTGTATAGGTTGGTGGTCTGGATGCTCGCAAGCTCGCATCTCAAAATTACATAACATCAAGTAATCAATCCCTTAGTAAACATACAGATTAGTTGGACATGTAGGTCAGAATGATGTGTAATCACAATGACAAGCACAAGACGATAGAAATATAACTCGAATGATAACGGGAGCCTCCGATATTGGCGGGGCTATAACATACTTGTACCGTACCCTTTTCTCAGGTGGGACGAAATGTCCGTTTAGAAATATTTGGAGACTATTTATCAAACCCTACCCAGGTAGCCGTTCCACAAAGTGAGACGAAATGTCCGCATTTTTCTTGGGGGACGAAATGTCCGTGGGACGAATTGTCCGGACACCAAGTATAACAATCGGTCTGAACAAGAAAGACTAATGCCCCGTCTCCCGAGCCTATGTTATTTTGGTTTATTATTTTCAATAATGACTCTTTGCAATTGAGCATGAAAATCACATTTCAATCCGTCAAAATTTTTCGGTTTACGTTCCAAGACAAGTTGATTACGGAAATCGAATGAAAGGAAACCCCTCTTAGTTGTATTTAGCCCTAACGGCTAAAGTTAAAAAAACATGGAACATGCTTTAGATTTAAACGGAAGGAATTTTCGTGGGTAATTGCGATTGAAAAAATTATTAATTCCCGTACCCCATCAGAAGTAGAAGCCAATATAGACTTGAGACAACTAAAATAACCCAAGCAGTTGTAATGAACCTTTGTAATCGACCAAGAAAAACATTTTAACCTCCTCCCCCCTCAAAATTTGTTGGTTTATGTTTCAAGATACATAGATTTAGAAATTTGGAGGAGAAAAAAATCCTCCCGCCGTACGCCGCGCCGCACAATGCTGTAGTCAAAAATAAAATTTTGTTGAAATGAGGGCACATTAGTTCTTCAGTAAACATCAATAAGTTCCTTGCCCCAAAAAGTTAAGTTTGGATGCCTGTGGGGTAAATTTCGAGATCTGTCTTTAGATATATTGGCCTAAGATATAAAGACTACCGATTCAGTTCGAGTTTATTGATCGGCTATGAACCATGGATGGGGTGAACCCTCAGCTTCTACGAATGAGGAAAATATAAATCTATTCGATAACTTTCTCGGATGCGCAGTTTGCTGATTTCTCAGTATGCCGTTATACACGATGTTGGAAACCCATTAATTACTAAAATGTCACCATTATCCACGATTTGGACGTTATAAGCGATAAAAAGTTTCTCAAAGCGGGCCAACTAACTGTCCAGTATTCCGCCTTTAAAAACGGGTCGCTGTTATAACCAACATCGTTATAAATTATTTCTATTGTATTTGCAGGGGAACTCCTGTGTCGAAAAACTCAGTTCTGTAATTTCTGTTAACTAATGTTGGTTATTCGTTGCTGTTTCAGTTTGAAGAAAGTTATTGGGTGCTTCTTGGGAGTCAACGTGATCACAGTTAGAATCAGATGTGTCGGAAGCTGATACATCGATTTCAGAATTATTATCTCAATACTTACAGTTTTAACTGGAGAGTTTTGATGGAGACAGAGCAAAGTTAGTGATACCGATTAAAATCAGCTATGATGATTCGCCTGATGATTTACAGTGCAATAGCAGTGTTGGGACTGCTGGGGGTAATAGGTAACATAGTTTCTATAGTGATATGGACTAGACCACAGCTGAAATCTTCGTCCTCGGTATTCCTAACTACCTTGGCGGTATGCGACTTGATCATGCTGATAACCACAAACACAATGGGCTTCCTCAACATGTTATACTACCATAAGTATTTCAGCGACTCACCGTTCGTCGCCTATGTCGTCAACGTTATCAACCCGCATATAACTGTTTGGTTTTTCCCTTTGGCCCTCACAATCCAAACCGCCTCGATATACTTAACGCTCGCAATTACGTTGGAGCGCTTCCTCGCAGTGTGTCATCCGTTTAAAGCTCGAACAGTCTGCACTCCCGAAAGAGCCATCAAGTTTGTGATGGCCATCATTACATTTTCCTTCCTCTACAACCTAATTGGATTCTTTAGGTACAGCGCTACACCAACATTAGTTATAAACGGTCACACCATATCCTACAACGTAAGTGATTCACAGCTAAGCCGTTCTTCTTCTCTATACCAGAGTATCTACGTGCCCTATGACACTTGGCTCCGCCTGATCTTGATTTTCCTCATACCGCTAATATGCATCGCAGTTCTTAACACACGTATTTGCTTCGAGGTAAACCACATAAACTATTTATTACTTAGGCCTACTCTATAGAATTTATAAAAAGTTAGTACCTACTTAAGTACTTACTGCACTTAATTACTCTGCCTAACAAAAAAAATCAATCACGTGCCACCCAAGAATCCGGTACTGGTCTTGGGGGTTTTCGAGGGTGCTGAATCCAGCGCCCGTTTTTCATGTTGAAGTCTAACTTTTTAGGTCCAGTACCTGCATTTTTGGAAAAATCACTAAAATTCCAAGACAATTTATGTTCGATGAAAAGATGATATTCTTGTAGTGAATTTAACGCTAAACACCCCTATACCATACATGATGGGTCTGAAATTCCTTCCTAATGTGCCTTTTGTCTAAAAACTGCCAAAACGTGGTTTTTCACCAATTGTTGACGATTTTTCTACAGTTTTTTGATATTTTTTGTACAAATTACACCACTCGGCGACCTAAACAAATTTTTACTATTATTTGGACTATTTTTTAGTTGAATGAGACCAACGTTAGCACTGAAGTTGTGATAATTGATTATTTTGTCGATTCTTTTTTTTAGCTTTTGACACAGAGGGTCCAATATTTCTATTTTTTAATTTTTTTTAAATAAAATTGTATCACTATTATAGGAAATTTAATGCTGATCTCGCATACAACACAAATGATGGTCTAAAATGCATCCTCAACTTGTTTTTTCGACAAAAAAAACTACCTAAAACGTGTTTTAGCATGGAACATGCTTTAGCCTTGGACTAACTAGCGAAAAACGTTACGCGGATGTGTCACGAAACCTTGGACTAACTAGCGAAAAACGTTACGCGGCTGTGTCACAAAATTTTAGCATGGAACATGCTTTAGCTTTGGACTAACTAGCGAAAAACGTTACGCGGAAGTGTCACGAAACCTTGGACTAACTAGCAAAAAATGTTACGCGGATGTGTCACGAAATTGTTTCTATTGATTTTCACGTACAACCAAGCCGTTGCTGGGGAAATGAAACTTCTTTAGTTTTCACCGGACAAAAATCGTTCTCCACTCGTTAAAAAGCTCTCGATTTATCACGCATTTCTTTCGCACTTGTTCTTCTATTCAAGACGTAGTTTTATATTATTTATTGATGTTATAAATTGATATAGTTTTGTTGTTACTTGGTTGAGAAGTTAATCTTGGTTATAGTAAGTGAAGACGCGCACCATAACAGAAAATTACCTACCTAGGCACTCTGTTCTAATTTGGATTAGTAAAACATTTATGTCGTAGTTTCAAATTTATTAACATTTACGAATCTACGGGAAGAAAGCATGTTCCATATTTTAGCATTTTAGCCGAAGGCTCAAAACTGAAAGCATCCGGGGGGTCCAGGGGGGCGAAGCCCCCCTTGTGAGGCCCGAGGGGCCAAGTTTTTAACGTTTTTTTAAATTTGCTCAGGTGAAAAAACATTTTACAGAAGTTCAACTCCCAATGCTACTCTTAGTTACACATCTAGAAAGGTGGTAATGGTCCCATTTTTTGTCATTTTTTCTACTTATTTTTTTCTCAATATATTCACAAAAACCACCGTCATTTGTGGTGTAGGCGTGATCAGCATAAAATTCCCATAAAGACAAAAGTTGAAAAACTCGCAGAAACTCAATTATCACACCCCCAAAGGCCTCATTCGACGCAGAACGTCCAAGTGATAGTTCAATTTTTTCAGGTCACCAGGTAGCGTACTTTGTACAAACATGTGCAAAAAATCTGTAGAAAAATCGTCCAAAATCAGTGAAAACTCACGTTTTTGGCAGTTTTTAGTCAAAAGGCACGTTAGGGAGGTATTTCAGACCAATTATGTGTGATATAGGCGTGTTCATCGTTAAATTTCCTACAAGAATTGTAATTGAACATAATCCTGGAATTTTACTGATTTTTCAAAAAATGCAGGTGTCGTACTTCAAGAAATTAGACAATACATGAAAAACGGGCTTCGGATTCAGTACCCCAACCCTAGGACCAACCAATACCAGATTCGTAGTGGCACGACTTTGATTTTTTTTTCCCCTATTGTTATTTGTCCAACTACTACTTGAATTAGACCCGTTTTCATTTCTTTTTACATGATCAGCACTTTGTTGAGCAGAATATAGACTATGATGGAATATTTCATACGTAGGTACTCCTACTTTCAATAATCTTGACATTTTTAACGACAACAAGCAGGTAACTACTTCGCAAATGAGAAAAAATAAGAACAGCTTTTATCATGACAGATATCACATCAAATACCGTGTATAGCTTGCTGGAGAAGAATTTTAGTTGGAATTTCAACGATGGAAAATATATTTTTTAACTTTTAGCAAATTAAGATTTATTCATCGCTAAGTAATTGTTTTCCAATGATATTTTCTTACTCAGTGTATTTTGCTTTGTGTAGTATTCAAGTAATCATAAATCTAAATAACACAGTAAAGATGTATATTGTTTTATCATTTTAGCTGTTAAGCTAAGCGCACACCTTCCAAGAGGTCCAGGGAGTAATGTCCTTCTTGGGAGGCATGCAGCGCTGTATTTTCTTCAAATTAATGGTTGCACCACATTAACCATATTATTTGTTGGCCATACCTCATAATCAATCGATGAAACACAATTATTTTTGTTCTTACAATTGGCAGGTCAAGAGATTAGGCGAACGTCAACAATCACTGACGAATACACAGAGGAAGGAGAGATTGGTTACAAAAATGCTGGTATTCATCGTGGCCGAGTTTTTGGTCTGCTCGTCGGTTGATGTTTTGTTCACCGCAGTCAGAATCCTGAATCTCCCTTATAAACAGCCGCGGTTCAACCTGATGAATTTGCTTCCCTTGAATCTGTTCTTCGTCACGTTCAACTCCTCTTCAAATATTTTGACGTATTTGGTGCTTGGGAGCGGCTTTCGAAAGGTCTTCCTCAACACGTTCGGCTGTTGCAGAGTCACCTGCCGACGGCGGGACCCACAAAGGACTGACAACCGAGAGCTGGAGGTCAGGACATCAGATGTTTCTACCAGTTCTCCTACTACTGATTTCCAAGTGTGAGTTTGTTTCTGGTAAATGATTACTTAGTCATCAAACGAGTTCACCCCTTCTTTACCCCCTTCGAGGGTTAGTTTATTGATCCCAATTAACATTCCGTAAGAGAAGGTAGGATCATGTCCTAGATAAACCGCCAGTTACCCACCTCTAGCATTACTGAAGCTCAAATGTAGAACGATCAGATTAAAGATTAAACAGAGGATTTTCTCCTGACTACTGAGTTTTAAACCAGCCTCCCTAACCAGAGCCAACGCATAGCCCTCATACATAGGTCCGCCCCCCCCCCCCCCCCCCCCCCCACTATTACAGATAGCATTGAGTGGGATTTTTCTGCTCTTGCTACACAGAAAATATTGCAGCATATCAAATTTGTATGCGGGAAACAAAAGAAATCAGCAAATTACACAAAACACTTGATCAGGTTATGCGCTATTGAAATAATAAGATGAATTATACAACATTTTCAATATACCTAGTAAGTATACAATATTTGCTAAATTCAGTAAACACATTTTTGCTAAGTCTTCATAGTTACCGAGTAGTGTAAATAGTTAATCCGTATCGCGTTAAACTTTTCGTTTCCTTACTAAAATTTCAGCTTAGAACATGTATGCATCAATTTATTCATGGATATCGATTCGGCCGTTTTTGAAATGGAGAATTTTAGCATGAATATGCTTTAGCCATGACCTAACTACCGAAAAATGTCCCACGAGAGTGCAACGAAAGTAGCGCCAATAATTGTGATGATTTCCGCCTACAACCGAATCGTTGCTAGGGATATGATACTTCGTCGTTTTTCATCCCACAAAATTCGTTGACCATTCGTTCGAAAGCTCTCGATTTATCCAACCATACTATATTAACTACTGCGAAGTGCGTGGCCAACAAGCTGAGTTATGAGCATGGTTATATGAATAATTGTTTACACACAGGTGATCATTCTCAATTATTGATATTGTGAACATGATTGCAACCGCTTGTTAATTTCTGATGATTTCATTGAGCTGGTGTTTCGATTATGTGATTCATAGCAGGTGATCCGAATATTGCGAGAACGGTTAGATTTGTGAAGCGGTGGTTAAATTATTTTAATAGGTAATTTCTATACTTTACACTATAGGAAGCTGTAATTTCGTATGTAGCCTCTTTAGCCTCTTTCTATAATAAAGTGAATGTTTACTCGCGAGTTTCTATTAGGAGATCATCATCTCACAAGAGCTCAATGGTCGTGATCATTTCTATAATAAAGTGAGAGCGAGGAGCTAAAACATTTTTTTATTTTGAATGATAAACAGAGTTCAGAGGCCGATGGGGGGTCGGGTTCAGAGAATCGACGAGGAGTGAGTCGTGTACGGCTAAAGCATATTCATGTTTTTTAATTTTAGCCGTCAGGCTCAAATTTTGACATTTTATGTCTTAGCTATGGCACATAAACTAAAAAAACATCACGGAAAATTGCTCACGAAAATATTTTGATGATTTCCGCTTACAACCGAGTCGTTGCTAGGGAAATGGTACTTCGTCGTTTTTCATCCCACAAAATTCGTTGACCATTCGTTCGAAAGCTCTCGATTTATCCAACCATATTATGTTAACTACTGCGAAGTGCGTGGACAACAAGCTGAGTTATGAGCAAGGTTATTTGAATAATTGTCTACACTCAGGTGATCATTCTCAATAATAGATATTGTGAACATTATTGCCACCGCTTGTTAATTTCTGATGATTTCATTGATTTGGTGTTTCGATGATTTGATTCATAGCAGGTGATCCAAATATTGCTAGAACGGTTTGATTTGTGAAGCGGTGGTTAAATCATTTTAATAGGTAGTTTCTATGATTTACACTCTAGGAAGCTGTAATTTCGTATGTAGCCTCTTTAGGACATTTACTTGACGATGCCCAGGGTCCGGATCAGATGAGTGGCTCTTAAAGCTAATTTCTATATTTTACACTCTAGGAAGCTGTAATTTCGTATGTAGTCTCTTTAGCACATTTACGTGACGATGCCTAGGGTCCGGATCAGCTGAGTGGCTCTTAGAGCTTGCATACGAGTCTGCAACACATACTTGTCTTCAACTAAAGACATAAAATGTCCCAATGTGTTGCAGACTCGTATGCAAGCGTTTAGTTTCCATGGTTTGCAATGACTCTTTGTAGTAGTTCTCCAACTCCGATTGGTCTAACTCCAGGGAAATGCCCAGCGCCATATGAGCGCTATAATGTCTAGTGCCATTGCGTTTGAATGAAAATTTTGACAAATTTTGAATTTTCTATGGGTAACATTAAGAGTGTTTTTAACTAGGTTCTGTCTTGGCCAAATTACCTTTAACTTTTATATATAATATTCTGCAATTCAAAAAAGATTTTGGGTTTTTAGCCATTATTGCAGTTTTTTTGATTTTTTTCGAAATTAAATTTAAGTATATTTTTTAGCACAATTAGCACATAAATAATATTAATTTAACCATTTTTAGTCGTTTTTAGCTATTTATAAGTCTTTTTAGGCATAATTTTTTGAAATTTCTACCAATTTAATGTGCCCAAAAAGTGCTGGCCAACGAACTTGCCCTTTCGTTTGGGATGCTTGATTTTTCAGGCGTTTCTCAAAACGGATTTTGACAAAGAAAGTTTTGAAAATTTTTAATTATAAAATTTTTGGAGCCATTACAATAGCTTCATTTTCTACGAAAATTCGCTAATGACACGTAACAGTGACATTTACTAGAAGGCTTGTGTTACCGTTGCTTTGCGATCTCCGAAGATAATTTCTTTTCTAACCAAACTATGAGTAGCAAATTTTTACTAAGAAAACGTAAAATGAGGACACACACGTTTTTTCGTTGATCAATGAAAAGTATGAGCCACCGTCTATGTCATTGGTCCTCCCAACTGGATCGGGCTCCCACAATTGAATTTAATTGAACATTAAACGTATTCTACGGTCATCACTCTAGCCTTTAGGCGCAAGATTTTTTGTAAAATTATTATTACCTATTTATTTTATTTTATTTTTTTATTTTTTTTAAATTTATTTATTTTTTATATATAAACTCTTTTACCTATTTCTTTTTCGGTTTTCAAAATTATATTTCCTCGTCTCTTTAAGAATTAAACTAGTTCATGTGAAAATCCTAACGTTTCAGCGAGTTTTCGTAGAAAATGAAGCTCTAAAGCTGACTATTTAGAATCGCAAAATATCATTCAGAATGAGTTTTTTCCCCCAACAAAACTGGAATTTAACAATTTCTTTGCACAGAAAATACTCAAATATACAACGATATTTCTCAAAAATTTGCTCATACAATCGTGCTGCATGACTGGAACTTTTCGTGAAACAACCCCAAAAGGTGTACAATGGTATTATTGTTTTTACTTATAGTTTTTACATGTTTTTGGAATTTCTTTATCTTCCAGAATTTCGTTGGAGTGAAGAATGATATCCTTGGTTTCCGACAATCTATCACTGAATGTCTCATCGACCTGCGATTCCGATTGCAAAGGACGTCCCATCATTCAATCTTTCGGGAGGTGGCATTAAGCCAATAACGCTGAATCCCGTTTGCTTTCCTAAGCAGGAAAAGAAAGCAAATCACAAGTACGCGAAGCAATGTGCAACTTTTGTTAATGGAGGGACAAATGTTCTGCCCAGAAGAAAGGTTGTATTTATACATCCTGTGTAACTTTCACGAACGCCTGCCACCCCGATTACACTTTGGTCATGGTCATCCTGGATTGTGCTTGAAGAGATAAGGGCAATCGCTCTCTGAGGTTTGAATCGACCAGCCAGTTTTGTAGTTAGAAAGTTGATCATTCTCTATCGCTGTTATCGTAGTCATTGTAAATATTAGTTCAATTATTCACATTTTGGGAGTTGAAATTATTAGACCGTTTGTTGAGATGTCGTTCGGCCAAGAATGAAAAATAAAATCTACTTATCTTTTATTATCAATGTTTCCCTATTTACGTTTACATCACACCTGTACCCATTTCCGGACGTACATACATCCAATAAGCATAAACACGATTACTCTTGAAGAACAAAGATAATGGGAAAGATTAAGGAAAAAAGTAATAATAAAAAACAAAACTAATAAACTCGATTTCATGATGTGAGAATTCCATTGTAATAGAACCAGTTGGTACGATCATTGGAGCTCATTAGGCAATTTTTACTATGTTCCACCAGTTTTGAATGTTTTGATTTGCTCCTATGCTGATGATAATTGTTCCTGTCAAATTTATAGTCCTTGAGGAGATCAAACGGATGAACGTAGAGCAATCCGGATGATGTTATTCGAGTCTATGGGAAGATATCCACACACAAAAAAATCCTATTTCAAGAGTTTTCAAGATTTCAATTTAATATTTCAGCCCACCACTAGGACCACTAATAAATTATCTGAGTCCGAAGTTGATTTTCAACCATTTTCAACATTTTTTTAAAAACTATAGTGGCATTTTGGCTCTAATCTTTCCTTTGTCGATTGTTCTTCTCGACGGAAAAATTTACTTTCACAATAATTTACTGCCAAATACGGCCAAATTCATTTTTACATTATAAATTTTGAAGGAAAAAAATTGTAATAATGCAATGAAACGTGCGTTTTTCACGAAAATCGAGTGTTCTTTACATCATTTATATATCGAAATTTAGCAGGCTTGCCAACAACTCCTGTATCAACCGTACCTACATGAAATATTAAAATCAAAATTCCACTCAATTTTTTCAAAAAAATTTTAAAATTGGTCAAAAGTCGACATTGGGTTCAAAATACTCCAATCACTCTTGCGGGAGTTGCTATAAGCCTCATATTCTTGGAAATTTAACACTAGTTCCAATATATATTTTATTTTCATTTTTAGCCTGAAAATTAAGCGATTGGCGACTATTTTCAGGCCATGAAGTCGAACATACGGAGAAATATTCTCTAAAACTAGATGTTTTAGACAAAGTTTTGAAGAGTGTCGTTTGCCTGGAATGAGATATATCGATTTTTGTAGAATGAATATTCCATTCTAGGTCACCCTATATACTTACAAGAATTAATAGAACAGAACACATTCCATTTCTCTTAGAGTATGTATAATTCTGATACCTATTGAACTTGAATGAATGAATGAAAAACATGATTGAACATTTATTGATGATTAACAATAAATAACAGTCGGCAATTATATTGTCACAATTAAGTATGTCAATAGCCGTCTCAATTCACATTTTCTGTAGTTGTTTTTGTTTTACACACATTTGAACATTACGTCTTAAAAAGATGAATCATTTATCAATTATTATTTTATATATATTTCATGTAGCTATAATTATCACAGCCTCTACAAGTTATAATAAGTGATGTTAACAATGAAGGTATCCATCCAAGTAAAACGATTCAAAAGTCATACGACAAACCAACCTTCATCTCAGGTGAATAACAAATTGGTAAATGACAATTTGGATTCCCCATCTCCAAAAAAATCCAAATAACAACAAAAAATAAAGATCCTCGCACCCTATAACTGGAATCTTACTACCATTCCTTTCTTTACATTTATTTTTCGGCTCGAGCTTCCTATTGAACTTTGAGAGTGGTTAGAGCCGAGAAGATGTAAGGGTACTTTTCCGTTATAACCCCCCCCCCCCCCCCCAGTTAATTTGTCTTCAACACGCCCGCCCGATGTTTCTAGGCATTACTTCTTACTTAGATTATGTTATGTTATGTATTGTATTTTTGAGATGCGAGCTTGCGAGCATCCAGACCGCCAAAGTATATACATCATTCTGACCTACATGTCCAACTAATCTGTATACTAAGGGATTTTACTAAGGGATTGACTACTTGATGTTATGTAATTTTGAGATGCGAGCTTGCGAGCATCCAGACCACCAATCTATACACAGAGCATTCTGAACTACGAGTATTTGTGCGAATTCATGTGTGTTCTACTTGTGCGAATTCATATGGAGGCAATCAAACCACAACCACGCCAATTTGTTTCAACAAATCCTTACCGACATCGGCAACTTCTGAAAACACGGTAATTCTTTGTTTCCTTCTTTTTTTTAAATAATATAATTTCTTCCCACAGCTTGAAATTGTCACCAATTCTACGTAAATATGTAATCTAAGTAAGAATTAATGCCTAGAAACATCGGGCGGGCGTGTTGAAGACAAATTGACTGGGGGGGGGGGGGATAACGGATACGTTCCGATGTAAATTACATTATTAAAGTACGATTCCGAGCTGTAAAGGCACTGGTAGCACTAAAAAGGGTAGAGCGTCTCGATGTGACGACATTGCGCAAAGGGACTAAAATGAGCCTATCAATGAGCACACCCTTGTTTCATCCCATCATGGATTGCATACTCAGAAACAGCTTTTTTACCAATCTGTCCGGGCGAAAATTGATGTCACCCTTAAAGGCTAATCGTCCGATTTTCACTAAAAGGAGAAAATGCCCTTTCTTTGTTGGTCTTATCGTAGGTTACTATCCTTGGGACTCAGCCGTGACTTCTAGGGACCTACTTACTTCAAGGTAGAGTTATCTTGAGGCTGGAAAGTTATATAAATGCCCAAATCACATTTTAGTATTGTCATCACTTTCTTCCATAAGAAGGAACTCGTGATCTCTTATATTAGCTTTCTTTCTTTCAACAAGGTCGTAATTAGGGTTGCCAGATTTTTTCGGATCATATAAAGTACATCCTGGCTGCATCCAAGGGAAAGTAAAGTATTTCAATGAAAGTTAAAGTATACATTAAAGTTAACGTTCTCGACTTACACACGAAGGTATTTTTCATTCAGCATCTGCATCTGCACAAAAGGGCTTGAATGTGTCAGACTACTGAAAATAAGAAAGTTCGGTTTGAGGAATTTAAAAAGAACCATAGATAGTAATATTTTTACTGTACGTAGGTCACAACATTTTTATTCCGAAGAAAACATTACTAGACATTTCAATCTTAACGAGTCCATATTTCGGTAAGGTTGTATTACATACATAAATGTAATTAGGAACATCATTTTCAATCTCGTTCTCACTAAAAAAAATATTTCGTGCATCTATAGGGCACGTAAGGAGCAAGGACGTTAGGAACTTTTTAGGAACTCGAATTGTTACATTCATTCAGCCCCTCTTTCTTTCTCTGAAACACTGTACCTATAAAATATTAAAATTTCGGAAAAGAGCTGTGGAAATTGAAAATTCAAAAAACTTTGAAAATTGACAATTTGAAAGAAATCTATATACTAGACAAAAAAGTAAATTAGACCTAGTCCTTGACTAGAAAGTTGGTGCGGGGGCTGAACTTTTCTTCTTCGTTTTAAATATAAAGTATTTTGGTCTACTTTAAATTTTTTATAAAGTATACAGTATTTTGAACAAAAATAAAGTAGGATACATTAAATTAAAGTAGATCTGGCAACCCTAGTCGTAATTGTTGTTTCAAAAACTTCCATGTGACCTGGTATTTGCTTATTCAAATGTCTCCTGCCTATCTAGTATGCATTTAAAAAAAATGTTCTGCCAAATAATGATTTGATAAATGACAATGTGCTAATCAAACAAAGATTTTGTGTTTTAAGTATTTTCTGCTGCTTTTATCGATTTTCTTTTAGCACATAGGTAATTCAAGCACGGTTTTCGGCATAATTTAGCGAATGTTATTCTAAATGTATTTAATTAAATGTGGATATATATATATATATATATAAAGGATCCATCTCAGAATGTCTAAAAACAAATTCCAATGAAGGAAATTTTCAAAAAATTTTATTTTAAAACTATTTTGTTTTTAATTTTTTAAAGCCTTTATTTGCAATTTAAAGTAATATAAATTTTATAATATACTATTAAGCTATAGTATTATATACTACCGATACAAAAATAATATTAAAAAACTAATGGCAGTTCCTGATCTCCATAATTTTAAAAAATTGTCCGGAGATCAGGAGTTATTAATTAAATCAATCATCGAATTCAAAACAAAATATGGATAGATAATATCAAATTCTAAGCATTAAAAGTAATCTTAGAAAGTAGAACTATAAACTGTAAGGAAACGCGATAGGAACGGAAGAGCAGGAAAATTCAATTAACTAAAAAACACAGGAGAAAACTACAGTTTGAGAAAAAGTTAATTAATATTAATCTAATACATTCAAAATGGACACAACTTCATGTTCCGAATACTGCTTGTTCAGATAAATGTTTAGCTCATATTTAAATTTGGAAAAAGTTTTCATTGTTCTGAAGGGTGCCGGGAACTCATAGAACTGTCGAAGAGCCAACAAATTATACTGTCTTTTAAAAAAATCATTACGTGGAATAGGGACAGGAACAACAATACCCGTATGAAGGCAAGTCACACCATAACAGTTAGAAACTGCAAGTTTTTTCGGTTTACGGCCAAGTTTTGCCGCTTTCAGACTGCGACGATGACGACCAGTCTGCGCCCAACATTAGCGCCTGCTTCAACTGTATGGGTTGATCCGCAACGCATTACAGTGTTGCGGCTTGACGTTAGATATTTTGAAGTCACAATCTCCAAGGGAAACAAAGGTATAATTATTATTTACAATCCGTCAGAAACGTGATGCACCGTTATATATTTTGTATTCGTTTTATTTTGTACGTAATACGTAATTGTACGTTAATAAAAATAAAAAAATATCGGAGTAGTTGAAGTATACAAGTTTATTCCAATGAATCATTTTCTAAATAATTTTAGTCGGTAATCACTCATTTTAGAATTCATGTGAATTATTATCCAATTCAAAAACATTTTAGAACAAATTGAGCGTTTTTCCCCTTCATAAAGTGACTAACATCTTAATTTCTGTGTGAATAACTTTTCGGAAGTAAACATTCTCAGTAACTCCTCAGCCCCCCCCCCTCCTCCCGCTCCATGTACTACTTTTTTAATTTTTTAGGACGTCCCTCAGAAGCAAAATCATACAGGCAAGTCTTCTTATTTAAGAGGGACTCCTGGTGATGCAAGACAATGGTTATTCCAGTATCCAATATAACTCTCAGATTGTGTACCTTGTCAATCCAATTCAACAATCGATCCTTCATGGTATATCGAAAATTGATTAAATTATAGACATCACCTGATCTGTCAAAGAAGGAGGAGGCATTTTCTCCCTTGTGAATTTTAAAGGCTAGTTTTCTTGAAGTACTTCATATTTATGTGTCATTTTTCTCGTCAAATTATGGACCAGCAATAATACCGAAAATATGTAAAACTTATATTTGAGACTGCAGAGTAGAAACCCCTTGTAGAAAAGGAAAACTGATGTACCTATATGTACCTATATAAACGTTAGTCAAAATAACAAAGCGATAGAATATGTTAGTGATTCCAATGAGGGTTATGGACGTTTAACATCGAACAATTGTCAGCAGCTTTAGGTTTTATACCTTCCATTACCATAGCAGTGTGTGCACAACATGAGTAACTTCTGTGGAACAAGTGTTTTATCTGTGCTTCATTTGTTGCAGCTGCTAACGTAAATATCTACCTTGCAGTGACGGATGAATATAATTTCGTAGGTGGGGGAGTCCTCTACCGGAGGGTCTGGGGTATGGAATCCCCCCCCCCCCCCCCCCCCTCCGTAAAAGGGCCATCCCCCTGAGTTTTGTGAAAAAAATCCATGTAGGTACACTAAAAATAAATAAATAAATAAACTTGAATGAAAATACAACTATTAGGTATAATTTGTTTTCAAAATTATATCGAAAAATGCAGGGAATGAAACGTAAAACGCTGGAGTTATAAATCAATACTACAAAATAACTTGAGTCCTCTTGATGTAATGTTATTTATAAATTATATATTTATATTGTAATCACAAGACTAGATAATAAAACACTCTTTATTTTTTCAATTCGCTTTATTTAGAAACAATAACACTCGATGAACACTCACGCTAAAATTAAATGAACAAAGTACATTTTTGATTAAAGATGAAAATACTAATAAAATATTACCCTGCTAAACATTTTTTAATCTAATACTGGTAAAAGTAAAACAGTGAATATTTCACTTCAATCGAAAAACTCTGGTTGCAATTAGTTGAGAAAATATGATTAATTTATTTCTTCGTCAAAACAGTACTGATTATGTATACTTACCGTTACCGAAAGCGGTTGACGAGAGACAAATGTAGTAGGTACCGTAACTTAAGTTAAATAAACTAATGAACACAAACATATCCCTATTATAAAAATTTATTATGGTTGGGGTGGTTTGAGGGAATGAGTATTTTAGTAGGCTGTAACTCATCGTGGTTTATTAGTGTCCAAGTTTGTCCTGTAACAGATTTCTCATCAGAGATCTAAAATATAAAAAACAATATGCTGCTCTTAGTCACAAGTCTTAGGACTAGGGTTCAGAAGTAAAGAGTTCATTAGAGTGACAACTTATATGGTAGGTAATTGTAGGGATACTTACAAATAAGCAATTTGGGTTTGTTTTCGGTATTGGATAATACAAAATCATTGTTGCACCAGGTTGTAACTGGTCTGTAATGAATGGTATTACAATGATGTTAAAATTATGAGGTAATAGTATAGAGGCAATAAGTCAGGGATATGGGCTTGATTAACTAATGCTAGCTTCTAAGTACTCACCAGTTCTTGTCAATTGTTCACTCTTTATAGTCTAAAAATTTATTGCCTTTATTTATAGTCTTAAAAATAATTTATATTTAAGTTGATTGGACTATAAACAATTTTCGTTTGGCGGAAACTAAATTCTCAATCAAAGACATATCCATGTAACATGGTATCTGCTTGTAAAGCAGATAGTGGAACTCGTTTACGAGTTAATTTTATAGAAGAAAGATGTTATCTTCAATGCTCGTATCATTAAGGAGCTAAATTGAAACACTAAAAACAACTTAAGTTCGCTTTTCACCTGAATTTTGTTTTTCACTGCACTTCTACTCACGAAATGGCGACGACGAGGGCACAGCACCAGCGTTGATGATTTTTCTCTCAAGCGTTCCTGGAAATCTCCGAGTTTACAGTAGGTAGTTCAATATATAATGATGCATATATTATAAAGGAAAGTGCAAAGCGCAGTACGACATTACAAAATAGTAACTAAGAAAGAAGCGAAAAGAAGAAAATGGAACAAAAATGCAGATGTAAGAAAATTTATGCGAGAATCCCCTCATTCAAGAAAAAAAACCTTAGTCTTTGTCGTAGTTGCGTGCGAACGAGAATTAAACCAGCAAAGGGTCTAGCAAAAATCTGATGAACTCGTGCTGAGTATAGCGGTTAATGAGGGGGAAAAAAACTGTTCGTGCATGTAAACTCCGAACTATGATAAAATCCTTGAATGATCTTATACTATCAAATCTGGAATGAACATCATTCCAGATTCTACGACACCGGTGACTAATGTTTAGGGATAGTTACCAACTTTTTCAAACAGCTGGAGTCTGTGGCACTATCGCCATAGAAGCATTAATAGAACAAGCCGGAGTGTGTGACAGTGTTGCATCGCCTTGACGATGGAATAGCCGAAGCCTGTAACACTGTCACTTTAGGATGGGAATGGGTACTGAGGGTGTTTGAAGAGAAGAACAAGTCAATCGGGAGAACGCGAATTATAGTCCCAACAACCGAGCTGCCACCATATTTGTATGCAAGTCCCCCTGGTGGGGAATTCCCTTTCCACGATATTTGTTAACTTATTTACTAGGAACAGCTCGATCAATTCACATCTATAAACAGATCTATAAATAGATTAATATATTCGTCAACTGTTTATCAGGAATATGGTCGAACAAAAACACTTCTTCCTCTTTTACCGAGCTTTCGGTAAATATAATATTATCAACTTCTTCAGGTCCTATAATACAACAAGCTCAACCAATCAACATCCGAGAAATCACAAACCATAACAAACGCAATCTAACGGATAAAAAAATTTATAATACTCAAATAAGAAAATGGTGACTCACTCAGAGGACGTTTTAGTGTGAAAACCGTACCGCTCACACACAAACCAGACAGAACGGGTTGCAGCAGGTAATAAAACCAAAGTTTACGCGTATTTTCTTAGATCCAAGAATATTAACAATAATAACTTCGTAACTATAAAGAATATAATAACAACTAACCAATACTCACATACATGAATTTGACTTCAATGGAATTGAGATCTTGGATCGGGAACCTGCATTGAGCCGGAGGTTATTTAAGGAAATGGCATCCTTACATCCTTACATCCGACTGCATGTAATAAGAAGGCTGATACTTCACGACGCAGTTCTGTATATTCTAGAATATTGGCAGAGGTTCAGAAATTTAGTGCTAGTCTGTACAGTTACCAACCAGCCACCTAATCTACATGTGAATGTTAAGAGCAGTGATGTATACAGAGTGTCCCGCATAAAGTGGTCAGTACCTACTTCAGGTGTGATTTTAGAGCTCATTTCTAATCGAAAGTTCCTCGTGGAGATTTTTTCTTACTCGTTCAGTTTTCGAGATTTCGATTCAATTTTTGAGATTTTTTCGTGTTTTCGACCTTAAGTCACTAAATCACTAACTAACAATAATAACTACAATAATTTAAACGGTAAGTTTAAATTTGAGGGTACCGTTGGAAAGAGCGTTAAATTTCCTTTCTACCTAATGCCAAATCAAAATTCGTTATTAGGATTCATTTGGTTAAAAAACTTCCTGAACATGAAATTTCCACAAGTATGAGAAATTCCAATTTTTTAAACCGGCTGTGTGCCCCATTTCTGTACTGTATTTCGCGTACCTCATCTGTAAAAACTGGCCCAAAATCGCAGCTTTCTAGCGGTATAATACATTTTTAATTTACTTTACTAATTAGAGGATAAAAGTATGTTTGTATGCTGAAAAACATAGGTTTTTCTATAAAATCGAGGGTTTTTGTGAAAATTACCCTCTGAAATATTCGAGTTTGGGGTCGGTTTCTACGTAGCTGAATCAAATGGTAACACTTTCAGATCTCCTTAACTTCGTTATAATATAGTTTTATACTTCAACTCACGAATTTTCGGTTCATTTGCGTCAGGTATTTTTGAGGGTCAAACTAGTTAGTTAAAGTGTAAAACTCTGCGAAGGAAGTTGTAAATATGAATTGGAATATGACGTTTTGAAAATCACAAAGAACTCATGAAAATCATAGTAGTCAACAAACATGAATGAACTGAACAAAATACTGGCAAACGGCTTCGCTTCGGGACATCAGGCTTTTATTTACCTTCGTTTCTCTGTAGGTTCAACGAGAGAGGGAAGCTGAAGATCTGTACTTGTGGTAAAAATGCTTGTTTCTTTATTTGAAATCACCATCAAAATAGATGTGTAAAACCTGCTATTTTAAGTGTAAAATCTCCACTTTGGCGTGTAAATGCCAATATTATTAGGTAATACGAGGAAGCTCATCGAAAGGATTGTCGATGACTTTCCCCGGACGCGTCGACCCCCCTGAACAGGGGCGCCCTAGTGGGAGGCCGCCTCCCGGCGCCGCGTCCGAACTAAACCGAACGCCGCCAGTCCACACCGCAACTCACGACCGTACGGTGAAACGGCGCGCACCGCCTCGCGTTCTCCCGCCCGCCTCCTGTGATCGCGATCCGCGTGTTTTCCCTCACCTGAAAAGTGCCCGTGACACATCACCTGTCCACATCTGTGATCTTGGAGTTTCATTCGATAATGGATTACATCTTGACGGCTGGAAGGCTGTAAAACCCTGTGCAGGTTAGCTCACTTAAACAATAATTATCATTATTAATTATATTAATAATTTAACAGGCGTGAGAGTACAATGTTCTCGCTTGCTTCTCTCGCTTGTCCTTAATGAAAATAATAGCGTACTGCGTGCCATCACAATTAGGTGTACTACGTTTGAAATAAATTTCTTCAGTAAGCAGGGGCATCGCTATAGACATAAATAGTGAGGGGGAAAGTATTATAATATTCCCAACTAATCCAAAAGTTTTCCCAACTCAGAAAAAGGGAAATAAAAAGAACAAAATGTTTTGTATCTCTAATAATACCTATTAAATACATGTAACACTAATGTAAAATTATCATTTTCATGTAACTATTCGGAAATGTGATAACATACCTTTTGTAGTAAGACCGCAACATTAATTTCAGATTAAGTCAATAATTATTGTAATTATTCGAAACCTAAAGAACGTGTAAATGACCTGGATAAATCTTCAGGAGATTATCCAAAGCACAAAGCGATTTGCTCATTAGTAAATCAGATATTTATATTTTTTGAATTGAAGCAATAATTACAATTAAGAAATAATACAATTATCAAAAATTCTATCTCTACACGATTATTGTTTAAAAGGTTGAGCTTTTATTGAAAGACGATATGCGATTTTTCTTTTGGCAAGCAGATGTGACACCATCTAAATCTTGTGAATAGTTTCACCTTAAAAAGGAGTGGTCTTTAAAATAGCCTACCAACAAACTACATCTACATGGGACATCCATTACTACAACCATTAGAAAGAAGAAAACCACTAACAGTGTGGACACCAAAAAACATAGTAAAAAGTTTGGACATGATAAAGTGGTAGCAATTGTAATTATTTATATGATATTAAACCCTCATTTTCTCCTTCTACGCCGAATCCCGACAAAAATACGTCTGAATACATATAGGTAAACGGCCGATATAATTCCTTAATAAATTACAAAGTTGTTTTCCCGGACGGCGTTGTTAGGTTAATCCTGCCTTACGGGATGTTACAGGAAGTTGTGGTAACTTCAATAGAAGCAATGTCCGTACCAGGAACTCGCAGATCATTTTGGGAAACACCGGATTGAAATCTGTCAAGCTTTTGGAGTCTATACCAAACAGATGAACACACAGATATACGTTTATATATATATGCGTGTGTGTGTGTGTGTGTGTGTGTGTGTGTGTGTGTGTGTGTGTGTGTGTGTGTGTGTGTGTGTGTGTGTGTGTGTGTGTGTGTGTGTGTGTGAGTGTGTGGGTGAGTGTGTGTGAGTGTTGGTGTGTATGTGTTGGTGTGTGTGTGTGTGTGTGTGTGTGTGTGTGTGTGTGTGTGTGTGTGTGTGGTGTGTGTGTGTGTGTGTGTGTGTGTGTGTGTGTGTGTGTGTGTGTGTGTGTGTGTGTGTGTGTGTGTGTGTGTGTGTGTGTGTGTGTGTGTGTGTGTGTGTGTGTGTGTGTGTGTGTGTGTGTGTGGAACCCAGTATTAAAAATCGTTTCAAAACACATCACTCCCTGCTGCTGTTACCCTATCCTCATATCCTATGAACCCACATGCACAGAACTAAAGTAATTTGTGAAAAATATGGTTCAAGTTCTTCGAAACGGATGGGACGAGAGGAATCATAATTTTTATGGAAAACTGAGTCGAGAAATAACTATTAATAACTAGTGACCAGGTTCCTCACGAAATTTGAAAAATTAGAACCTTCATTTTACATTGTTGTAGGATAATTCAGTATGCATGTGACGTGAAACGTGGATGATAGGAGCACAGCATATTACTGCCAAAAAATAGAAACTAACGGACCGATCAAAATCATTGATACTTTCGCCCATAATACGAAATAATAATGCGAAACAATACTGTATAATGTAAATTTTTTCACTCGATTCAGCCTATCAGCATAGAACATAGTTGGTACCTATAGTACAGAAGGATTAATCCATTAGACTCAGTATCCAAAAAAAGCGGTGCAAATTATTACACAAAGGCTTATTGTTTCTTTTTTTCATACCCTAGCCTCATCTAGGCAGATCATAAGTCTGTCAGTGTTAAACCCAGTTTGTAGTACGTTATCCAAACTCTACACTTACGCCACATAGACGGGTTCGCCCCTTCACAGCGCCAAGACCCCCCCAATTTTCCGCTTTTTAGTAAATGTTAATATACAAAACCCTTTATAACAATGTCATCCTCCCACCTTGTAGATGGGCTGCATTCACTAACTATGTTTGTTTCTTGCACATGAACTCTTCTGTTAAAATAAATAAATGTCATTCTGTGGGTCAATTAGAAAAGAAATCAATCCCAGAAGACCATCAGCTGATAAGTGGTCCTACATACCACGTAATTGTATTCGACGTGTCTCAAAAGCGCTCCGATTTGAATTTTATCACTGTAGGTTGATTAGGAAACTGAGCTTCAGAAGCCCATCAGCTGATCAGTGTGCCTCCGTACCTCGGAATTGTTTTCTTGGTGTCACAGAGGAGCTCCATCAAATTAGAGCACCGTAGTTCAATTAGGAAACAAAATAGCCTAAGAAGTCCTAGGCCAAAGAATTTTTTTTTTTAAATTGAATTGATTGCATTATTTACAATTTATTCATGATAACATAAGTATAACATGAACTTAAATATTCACCGAAAAAAAAGAAACAAATAGTTGGAGTATAATACTACTGCCCCCACTATGTGAAACTTGTGCTGGGAGAGTAGCCCGTAATTTGTACTGGAAATTATTAATTTACCAAAAATACCTACCTTCGCTTCAAAAGTCCATCAATTGGTGACAAGAGTTATAACAAATTCGATTTCGTGAAGAAAAAAAAAATTCTATTTATCGCAATTATATCAGCTGGTTCAATCGTCTCCATTTTGAAGTTTGAATTAGTTGAGATTTTGATCATCTTTAGGACAAGAAGGACCTTATCTACGGTTAAACTTTCTAACAACCTGTACATATTATGAGCATGGGTCTAATATCTGTAACATTTTGTTTCTCAATAATATTATGACATACTTTCTAGTACCATGTATGGAATTGCTTATTGTTAGTAAGCTATCCCGATTGTTCAAGGTTGCTTAGTGGGCCGATAGCTGACGTGAGTAGAGATGTTAACGCTAGAAGGAACCGATGGGGTGTGGTATTGAAGTTGGGACGTTGATGGACAGAAGCAAAAGCTGTTAAGTAGAGCTAATTGCCATCGGCCAGGCTCCGGTTTCTACGACAACAACGAGGGTCGAAGCGTCAGGTCGGAGCCAAATGACACCCTAATGCCCAGGGACGTCTCTCCCGTTTGGGAGTTCTGTATCACTTGGATAGGTCTTGATCATGACTTATGTTTCAATATGTTCCCGCTGAAAATTGTGACAATAATGTAATTTTCCAAAAGATTTGCCGAAATTCCAATCTGCATCGGTACTTTAATTTTCAAAGTAATCGGATTGAGGCTTCTTTACTCCACATTATTTTTTAGTGATTTTTTAAAATAACCAAATTAGATTTTTCTTATACAGAATTCACCCAATTTTCGTTAGCGAGCTCCAGCCTTGTAGAGCAAAATGAGCAAACCTACAATTTTTCACTTTTGACATGGACATGTCTTTGCTCTGGGGGGTCAACCAAAAATTTCCGAGACGCAAAACTGATGTCACAATTTCAGTGTTTTTCACGTACAACCCAGCCGTTGCTAGGGGAATGGAACTTCCGCAGTTTTCATCGCATAAAAATCGTTCGCCACTCGTTGGAAAGCGCTTGATTTATGTGATAAATGTTCACATCTCAAGCTACCATTTCCCCCTCCTCACGTAACTGGCTACATTCCAAAACTAAGTTGATTGGACTATAAACAATTTTAATAAACCGGTTACAATATTCTTAACGTAAAGCAATAGCATCATTTACTCCACTCCATAGGAAACATTTTCATCCTCTTGACAACAGTCGAGGACAACCGTTATGAAATCCCCAATCAAAGACATACCTATCCATGTAACAAGGTATCTGCTTGTAAAGCGGATAGTGGAACTCGTTTACGAGTTTCTTTCGTTTATGTGCCAAAGTAAAGACATATTTTAAATTGCATCTATATTATTCATCATTTAGGTTAATCCTTTTGGGGCTGAAACAAATTGGAAAATTATCTTATTAATGGGGAAAAAAAAACTTTATCAAAAACAAACTAGAACATTTTAAAATTGACACACAAAATTATACAAAAAATGTACTTACTCAAATTACATTAATATTTTCTAAAAAACTATAAAAACTGTTGGGGAAAAAAAAAAAAAAAAAAAAGTTTGAAATCTTTTCGAATCACCGAATTTTATTTAGTACGAGTTTGTTTGCCTTAAAACTGGTTTTTCACTATGCCCTCCTACTGAAATTGCTCAAATTTCAATACAATTTAACATATTTTACAAATTATACGAAAGGTAATTTCAGAAAATTGGCTCATACGATCATGCTGAATGACTGGAGAACTTTGTAGAATAACTTACTTTCCGAGTATAAATATGATCGACGGGACGAAATTCCTCCTCCATCAAACAAGTCGTTAAACTTTGATCAGCCTTGATGACCCCAACCACAATTGTCGAAACCTCTGCTGGCGTGAGACCGCCTCGGGAACGTCAATTCACATCAATAAAAATATCATCTCGCTAGAAGATGAGAAAAGGATACGACCAATTACACAGCCTCAGACCACCCTCCTTCTCTTTTCATTGCTAAGAGATCTTGCGGCTCTCAAATCACATCTTGTGATATCCCATTACGAGCCTGAACTGTTACAAAGAGGTGTAGCTGCCACTATTTCATTTTACGCGGGCTGAACAGAAACTAAGGAGGGAAACTAAGGTGGACTCGCAACTTATTAAGATTCAAGGACGTGTCGATGGGTAGGTGCCTACAAGGAATGCACGCGGTTCCCTACGTTAGTTCAATGAGAAGTAATACTTGACATTATTAATGTCGTACTTATTGCTGGTAAGTAATATGTTTATTGCCACATAATAGATCGTTCAGGCATTATATGTGAACTGAGGAGAACCACTCTCCCGTACATTCTAATCATAGTTCCGAGTAAGAATGCCTATTTCTATTTATCCATGAACGTAATATTCAGAGTCAGGGAATCTAATGAAGAAGGTCCCGATTTTGTTATTTTAATAATGAGTACGTGCCTAAGTAAGCCATTCTATAAAAATCAATATCTATAAAAATCAAATTATGTTTTTTCGACCGATTTTGGTGCTGTTTTTTACACCATGCTCTTTGAACACCAGGAAGAAAGATAGGCTATACAGAAATTTCTCAATTCACTTCTTTCAGCCTTAAAATCGCCATTTTATTGACAAACCGCGTAAGCTTCTCGCCTCATTTTAAATGCTTCATTTTAACAATAATTGATTCACTTAGACAATTGCAATAGATATCATCATGATGGCTTTTAGACGTAAAGGACTTTCGATAACAAAGTCTATGATACCAAAACGATTTATGTGGGTTGAGCCGCGAATTTTCTATTCGTAAAGATAGACCATCGAAAATTGATATTAAAAACACCTTATTAACTGTAGCAATCTTGGTCTGGAAGAGTTTTAACGTAGCTAAGGTTAAATTGAGGTTGATGAATCCGAGAGGATTTTACCAGTACCACTTGCTGAAAAATAAAACCAATTCCTTAAATTAGAGAGAGAGAGAGAGAGAGAGAGAGAGAGAGAGAGAGAGAGAGAGAGAGAGAGAGAGAGAGAGAGAGAGAGAGAGAGAGAGAGAGAGAGAGAGAGAGAGAGAGAGAGAGAGAGAGAGAGATTGATTGATTGATTGATTGATTTGTTTATTTAGTAAATCAGGGTTACATTAGGGCCATGAGGCCCTCTCTTACTGTGACCCTGAAAGGGTTATTACATTCATTCCTCGATCAATCGCATCTTATACATTTATATAACTTTATACTACAAAGTAAATTTGTGAACTAAATTTCTTCTTCTACAATTACCTGTTTATTAGGAATGATACCACTGTTAATAATATAATACTATTGACATATAATAAATTTCTGGATACATTCCATATGAATTAGTTTCATGCTCCTTTCACAATAATATTTTTAGCCTATAACTTTCTTTGCATAACTGTTATCTCAAATGATATTGCACTTACAATAAACAACAAAACTAAATAAAATAAAATAAATAAATAAAATAGCATTCCATTTCTCTTTTTTCGTCATTAATATGATACTATTGTTACTCGTACTCGATAAATTAGTCCTAATTAAACCATATCTTCAAACAGCTTCTTTGAAAAGCCATTCTTAAAAGCCGTAACTGACTTATTTGTATCAAATAGGTCTTTGTAAATATTGAACAATCTTATCGCATTTACACAGTAGGATTTGTTGTAAATACTAGTCCTATGTAAAGGAACTTGCAGCAACTCATTTCGAGTATTCCGGGTATGAACTGTCTTCAAAAAAGTGAAATCCTGGGCCAGGTATTCAGGAGTGCCAAACTTCAAGTTCTTAAATAGCATTGTGGCTACCGCTAATTTAAACTTTTCTTTCATTTTTAGCCACCCTAGTTTTTTGTAATATGGTGAAACATGCTCATCCATTTTCAACCTATAGACAAACCTTAAGACCGCATTTTGAGCCTTTTGTAGTTTGTCTATATCTTCCCCCGTCATGTCACAGATAGCAGCTAATGAATAGTCAAAATTATGCAAAACCAAAGATTGAACAAGCTGCAACCGCACATGAAAAGGGAAGTCGACAACTAGTCGTCTAAGTTGGTAAAGCGCACCAAAAACATTATTACATGTCTTTACAGCATGTACAGTCCACGATAGAGTGGAGGTCATCCAAACACCCAAGTTTTTCACTTCATGAGTGTACTCAATAGGTTGCCCATCAATTTCTATTTTCGGAACCTCGCCCATATCAATGCCAGACATCAAACGCTGATAACCTATCACCATTGCAACACATTTTCGGTTATTAATGGCCATTCCATGCCCCGTGCACCATGCAACTAATCTGCCAAGTTCTTGATTAACAGCAGCTACCGACTCCGCCAAGTCACTGCGTGGTGAAGACAAATATATTTGCAAATCATCCGCATATAACATATGCTGACAGTTCCGCAGGACTTTTGGCAAGGAATTAATAAAAACCGAAAAAAACATCGCCGATAAAATTGATCCCTGGGGTACACCAACCTCAGAGCTCAAAACAGCTGACTTTTCTCCATCCGGTCCTTTTGTGTATTGCGTTCTGTCGGACAGGTACGACTCGAACCAATTTAACAAATGAGCAGAAATTCCTACTGATTGAAGAACGGCAAGCAAGATATGGTGCTGAACTCTGTCAAAAGCTCGGGAAAGGTCCACCAGGACCAGTATTGTGACAAGGCGACCATCCATTGCCTTCCTGACGTCATCAAACACCCTAACAAGTGCTGTCTCCGTGCTGTGCCCAACCCGATACACCGACTGCCTCTCATCAATGATATGATTGTGCAGCAGATATTGGTTCAGCTGTAGGTATACTATTTTATCGAAAATTTTACCTGCTGCACATAAAATATTAATTGCTCGAAACTCATCTAGTCTTGTTGGCTTATCTACTTTCTTTAATGGTAAAACTATGCTCTGTTTCCAACTTTTCGGGTACCTAGCAATTTCCAGCGAATAATTATAAATATGACACAGCACAGGGGAAACAACGTCAGAAAGCATGCAGAGCACCTCAACCGAGATCTCATCACATCCAATGGATGTCGATGTAACCGACATAAGCGTTTGTTTGACTAAATCAATCGTTATCGGACCCATATCAAAATGTGTAGAACAACACGCTGCTATGTTTTTATATTCCTGAATTACATTTAGAGAGAGAGAGAGAGAGAGAGAGAGAGAGAGAGAGAGAGAGAGAGAGAGAGAGAGAGAGAGAGAGAGAGAGAGAGAGAGAGAGAGAGAGAGAGAGAGAGAGAGAGAGAGAGAGAGAGAGAGAGAGAGAGAGAGAGAGAGAGAGAGAGAGAGAGAGAGAGAGAGAGAGAGAGAGAGAGAAGAGAGAGAGAGAGAGAGAGAGAGAGAGAGAGAGAGAGAGAGAGAGAGAGAGAGAGAGAGAGAGAGAGAGAGAGAGAGAGAGAGAGAGAGAGAGAGAGAGAGAGAGAGAGAGAGAGAGAGAGAGAGAGAGAGAGAGAGAGAGAGAGAGAGAGAGAGAGAGAGAGAGAGAGAGAGAGAGAGAGAGAGAGAGAGAGAGAGAGAGAGAGAGAGAGAGAGAGAGAGAGAGAGAGAGAGAGAGAGAGAGAGAGAGAGAGAGAGAGAGAGAGAGAGAGAGAGAGAGAGAGAGAAGAGAGAGAGAGAGAGAGAGAGAGAGAGAGAGAGAGAGAGAGAGAGAGAGAGAGAGAGAGAGAGAGAGAGAGAGAGAGAGAGAGAGAGAGAGAGAGAGAGAGAGAGAGAGAGAGAGAGAGAGAGAGAGAGAGAGAGAGAGAGAGAGAGAGAGAGAGAGAGAGAGAGAGAGAGAGAGAGAGAGAGAGAGAGAGAGAGAGAGAGAGAGAGAGAGAGAGAGAGAGAGAGAGAGAGAGAGAGAGAGAGAGAGAGAGAGAGAGAGAGAGAGAGAGAGAGAGAGAGAGAGAGAGAGAGAGAGAGAGAGAGAGAGAGAGAGAGAGAGAGAGAGAGAGAGAGAGAGAGAGAGAGAGAGAGAGAGAGAGAGAGAGAGAGAGAGAGAGAGAGAGAGAGAGAGAGAGAGAGAGAGAGAGAGAGAGAGAGAGGAGAGAGAGAGAGAGAGAGAGAGAGAGAGAGAGAGAGAGAGAGAGAGAGAGAGAGAGAGAGAGAGAGAGAGAGAGAGAGAGAGAGAGAGAGAGAGAGAGAGAGAGAGAGAGAGAGAGAGAGAGAGAGAGAGAGAGAGAGAGAGAGAGAGAGAGAGAGAGAGAGAGAGAGAGAGAGAGAGAGAGAGAGAGAGAGAGAGAGAGAGAGAGAGAGAGAGAGAGAGAGAGAGAGAGAGAGAGAGAGAGAGAGAGAGAGAGAGAGAGAGAGAGAGAGAGAGAGAGAGAGAGAGAGAGAGAGAGAGAGAGAGAGAGAGAGAGAGAGAGAAGAGAGAGAGAGAGAGAGAGAGAGAGAGAGAGAGAGAGAGAGAGAGAGAGAGAGAGAGAGAGAGAGAGAGAGAGAGAGAGAGAGAGAGAGAGAGAGAGAGAGAGAGAGAGAGTTGAATATTTTCTCCTGTTCACCCAAGGGAGTTGAAATTTGATAGGGTGGCCCTCTGGGACATCAAGAGACAAATCGAGTTCCAACCAGATCAGCTGACTCAGCTAAATTCTATCTTATTAATCCTAAGAATTTGAAATTTCATAGGGAACCTCTCTAGGACATTAAGAGGCTAATGCAATGACGGGTCCTAACCATATCAGCTGACTCGGATAAAGTCTCTCCCATTAATCCCAAGAATTTGAAATTCGACATGGAGCCTCTCCAGGACATTACGAGACGAATGCAATGACGGGTTCCAACCAGATCAGCTGACAGCTGAATTCTCTCCTATTCACCCTAGGAATTTGAAATTTGATAGGGAGCCCCTCTTGAACATCGAGAAACGAATAAAAATGGTCTCTTTCCATGAACCAACACTTGCACTGTCCGACGTACCTTTCACCATCTCCGAAAGGTTGGACAATACATCAACAGAAACTAATTAAAATGCCCTTATTCAGCCTTTATACGTACTACTGTACTATTTATATTCAGTGTTTTCTTCGCTTCAATTAATGAATAAATTTTAATGAATAAGAATTATCGTTATTTGTCACTATGACTGTACGAATATGTTAGGCGGAACAAAGTCCGCCGGGTCAGCTAGTTATTTATGATGGAGCCCTCGAATACTTGCTTGGGACGGCATCTTTCCATTATTACCTACGCGTTTCTTCAGTTTATCTTTCCCCTTCATTTTGGAATCACCAGAGATTCGTAGAGTACTCTGACGACGCTGAATCTCTGATGATTTTGAGGGCCTGTGTTAAGAAACACGTTATTTTAATCTTACTCGGGAACTAGTTGCATTAATAACAAAACTACACTCTTCTATGGGTGGTGATTAATGTTTTGGTTTATTATTTTCAATAATGAATGAACCCTTGTAATTGACCGAGAAATGACAATTTAACCCCCACCCCCTCACACTCATCAACATTTGTTGGTTTACGTTTCAAGATGCGTGGAATCCAAAAATCGAATTGAAAAAGCTGCAAATCATTAATCAAAAGTTTCTTATCTCTGTGTGTTGACGCAGATCATTGGTCTACAACACTGCCCAACAAAAAAAAAGCTAAGTCGTGCCCTCACGAAACTGGTACTGGTCCTGGGGGTTTTCGAGGGTGCTGAATCCGAATCCGAAGCCCGTTTTTCACGTAGACGTCGGATTTTTGAGGTGCGGCACCTGCACTCATGAAAAAATTACTTACATTCCAGGATAATTCATGTTGAATTAAAAGAAAATATTCTTGTTGGAAATTTAACGCTGAACACGCAAATTAGACGCTGATGATGGGTCTGAAATGCCACCCTAACGTGTCTTTTGCCTAAAAACAGCCAAAAACAGTGGTTTTTAACCGATTTTCGACGGTTTTTTCACAGCTTTTAGATAGTTTTTGTACTAATTACACCACTTGGCGACATGAAAAAAAAATTGTGTTATTACTTGGACTATTTATGCGTCGAATGAGACCACTAGCAGCTCTAAAGGTGTAATAATTGATGTTTTGTGATTTTTCGACTACCGAAAAACGTGTTTTTGAAAAATCGCAAAAAACCAATTATCACACCTCCAGAGCTGATTGCAGTCTCATTCGACGCAGAAATGGTCCAAGTAATAGTACTTACAATTTTTTTCAGGTCGCCAAGTGTTGTAATTTGTACAAAATCTATCTCCTTCACATTTATATGTGTTAATTATGTAATTATTACATACATTAATAATCACTAATATATATAATTATTAAACCCCGGGTACATATTAGGGTGTTGGTACACGAAGCAGTTCCGCCAATCTTCAGGTGTTTATTTTAGAGCTCATTTCTGAGCGAAGCGAATTTAATTCACAGTGAATTTAATTTAATTTTTAAGATTTTTTCGTGTTTTTGACATTTTGTTACTAAAACGATCATGACTCCCTTAATTTGCTTTAAAAATTCAAAATTTGAGGATATCGTTGATAAAAGTATTAAATTTACTATCGGATAGATGCCTGACTTATATTTTGAGAATTAAAGTTGGAGACATGAAAAAGCCCTTTGTAAAGCAAATTTTACTTAATTACGAAAACTCGAATTTTTTCAATCGGGAACTGAATTATGGGAATCAATATTTTTTCAGAATGAAGAACGGTAAAAACTGCGCCAAGATCTCTTCTTTCCAACGGAGTAGCCAATTTTATTTTTACATTGCTAATTAGAGGAAAAAACTATGTTTCAATATTGAATAACATTATTTTTCAATTAAATCAAGGGTTGTCTTGAAAAATTTCCATCAATGAAAATACGAGTTTGGGGTCGGTTTCTGCATATTTGTTTACGCTGAATCGACTGGTAACACTTGCATATATCCCCAACCGCTTTATAACTGAATTTTACACTTAATATAACTAATTTCACCCCTAAAACACAAAAATTTATAAAAATTTTAAATGAACTCAAATTTGTGAGTTAGAGTGTTATACTGACTGGTAGGTGTTTCACTACATTTCTTTCTGTAATTTAATATACATAGACTTAGAAAATGATGAGCCGTAGGCTCCATTTATTTATTAGAGAATTAATAGACTTTTTTGCAATAATTTGCAGCGTTTTTCTACTAGAAGAAGGATGATCATTGCGTTGTTTTCGTTACGCATTCAAGAGCGTTTAGAGTTTTGATCGCCTCTTCATATTGAAGTGCACTGATATAAGTAAGATAATACACAAACAAAACTCCATCCACCCATATTACTATTTGCTCAATATGAGAAACGGTTATAAACTTTTACAGAGAACTAAAATAAAAAATACCTGGAGTGAGTCCCCATTCTACTTTCATCCAAAGTATTCAACTTGTATGAATGATATTGGTGTAGTCTGTGTATAACCAAAAAACGTCCGATTTTAACGATATTTTAGTGTTTCCAGAAAACAGACAGATAGACAAACATTTTCCTGATTCCCGGAAGAGGAACTGACATCAAAGTTTGTATTCAGACAGGGCTTGGGGGAGATTACATATAATTTTCCTTTGCCCTTTAGAGGTCTGGGAAAATAAATCCAACCACCCAACATAGATCCACTGTGTACCTATCATGGGAAATACTGTGAGTTTAATCACTGCAGTTTATGTGATCACAAACCTAGTTTATGCAAAAATACCTTCATAGTACACATTTACTACAATATTCAATATTTGAGAATTACAATAAGCATGACTACAATATTCAATATTTGACAATCACAATGAGCATCACTTCAATAAAAGTTCCAGTCATCCAGCATACGAGAGAATTTTCGTAAATTTAAATTCATGTTGAATTGTTTCTCTCCAATTTCCTGCTTGGTGGCTAACTTGCATCCCCCTGTGATAACTGTTACGAGTATCTTGTCCGACTTTTCGTATTGAGCGTTGTTTCCCCAAGTTGAGCATATTATTCTTGTTTCTGTTTTCTCTCCAATCAATTGTGCGTAGACAACAGTGCTTTATGCGGGAATGTTATGATGGTAGAAATAAATATGGGAAGAAAAATTTCTTTTGTTCCCCGTCACATTGGTTTGATGCAGCTGAGGTATCATTCACTATGGCTGATAGTTGTTACTAGAGCAGATGTTGAGTTGCTCTCGTGCGCTGAAAGAAACTGCTTTCAACTTGACATATTTTAGTACGAAAAATAACGGAATTGAATAAAAAATCTAATAGAACTCGGTTGCTTGCAGTTTTAATGTAAATAAAATGATCGCTTATAGAGCAGAAATGTTTCTTTGTACAGTCAACTCTACTGCGTTTCTCTCCATTGTCATCAATGTCACTTGTTAAGTTGTTTCAACGGACTCATGGATCTTGCACTTCGTGTATCCAGCCAAGTGCACTGGTGAAGTCATCAAAACTTCGGAATTTAATTAAAAATCAACGACAGGTGTCTCACGAAAAAACTAAATAGTTCTAAATTTCTATCATGTCAACTCAATCTCATATTTCAAATAAAAAATAAAACAAATAAGTGGGTAACGCTCATTGTAATGATGGATTTCATGTGCAAAAAACAAACACAGTTCCAAATCAATATACAGTCTGCGACCCAAATAGTGGAAAGATAACTTTGTCGTAAAGAGTTATGTTTGTTAACATCGACTAATGAACGTGAAATTGAGGGGGGTTCTGTCGTTGGAATATTGACGTGCAATCACATGAACATTCATTCATTTGTTCCAGGCATCTAGGCTTACATCTTGACGTTCAAAAGTGCGGTTCTGTGCAGTGGGCAGTGGATGTTTGCGGTTTGGTGAACCGGATAAATTGCGGTGACGTCGGGTTCGTAAATATTCCTCCCGTCCCCCGTCCGTCCGTTCATTTATTCCCATTCAGTCCGCCTATTGAAGGACAAACAGGTAGCCGTCGATGACAAACTGCGCTCGGCGATATGTGGGCAGCGATCGGGCGGCTGCGCTAGCGTCGGAGCTTGAGCGACGGACGCGTCGTGTCGCCTACGTGAACATTAGTTAAGTGGGACGACGAGTTCGCTTCAACTAAGAAATATTCACAACTTCCACAGCATTTAAGGGAGTTGCGCGCGTTAGCGAGATGACAGAGCAACCAGTGATGCGAGCCTCACCCGAACCTCGACCTAAATAGTATAATTCCGGCTAATGTGTGTAATAAAGTGAACATTCAAGAAACCCACGTCAACCCGCAGTCCCCGACCATGTTCAAAATCATACAATCTTTTATCAGAAATAATATTCTTATATTTAGTTTAATTGTATAAATGAATACAAATGACACGGTAAGTGTTGACTGGCAGCTTTTGAACATAAAACCGGTACACATTATTGCACAAAACTTTTATTATTTCTGTATTAGATAGCCTTTCTATCTAAATTTCCTTTACTTCTGCCTAGAATAACGTATCGTTGAGGGTCTAGTAGGTACAGACAGATCTAAACAAACATGAAAATGTCAATTTGATGTTTTGATAGTAATTTACTGGTATCCGACGCGTTGCTGCCAGATAAGGAATTATAGTGGAAATATCGTTTGACAATTGCCCATTATGAATTTGAAAAAATGTCAATTTTAGGATAAAATTGTTGAACTGTTTTTTAAATAAAAAATGGTTTCCTATTTGATCTTCCGCGTATGACTTCTTGTGTAACTATTGTTTGAGACTGTAAATAACAAAGTTCAATGACGTACCTATATTTGATTTTATACATTTTATTAACAATAAATTTAAACAGTCCATTTCTAGAAGAGAAGTTACGTAAAATGTAGCATCAAACGTATTGTGATGGCGCTAAGCATTTTCAATTCAAAACTGGAGGTTGTTGAACATCATTTTTTACTGGTGACATGTGGCCCTAACCAAGCCCAGCGGTTCACGTAAGTAGGTACACATGGGAGAACGAGGATAGAGTGAGGCCCATGAATCAACCTGCAGGCGAAAGAGGGATGAGAAAGGGTTTCTGAAGCGAGCTCTGCATTCAGTGTATTGATACAGCTGAGGCAATACCATCTACGAAGAGGCTGGAGTTGAATGATGGACCTGAAGACTAAGTAGCGTAATGTCATTTCCAAGGGGGGAATGTCACAGTACAGCTTTGTTCTAGAAAGAACCGCCTGCTTTAAGTCTAGCGGCTGATATTGTGGGACGTACCTAGTTTAAACTTTGCCTCATTTTAATGCAATTTTATTGCATTAACTATTAGGAACAGAATAGAGTTGGACAGAAAATGTGTTTATTAGTACGACAAAATTGATAACTTGTACCCAGAGAACAGTTCCAAATTAGTCTCAAGTTAGATAGAACCAAATTAGCTCCAGAGCTCACTCTGCTGATTCTGATTAGAGAAATTTCTTACTACGACTCCCAGCGGGACCTCGTTCTAAAGTTTAGAATCTCAAGTTGGATTAGAACAAAAATAGGTATACGGCTTTCTCACGTTGTAGTTATACTCTACCCACACCCAGGGAGGTGCCATTCAAAAGTTGAGCATTTTAAGCTGAATATGATCAAAATAAGCTCATGGGCCTACTCAGCTGATTAAGGTGGTTTCTCAAGTTGTAATATTATTTTCTACCACACTTAGAGTTGCCGCGTTCCGAATTTCAGCATCTCAGATTAGCAATTACTTAAGAACACTGACGCGAAAAATATATCAAAACAAACCTTAGAGAGCCTGTCAATTGTGTCAAAACTATTTGAGTTTTTGAAGCAAACTGACTAAACATTTTTACATAAATATATATAAAGCATAGTTGAACTGTCTGCTTGGAGCTGACATCTGTAATAATAACCTTAGAAAAAAAGATAATACAAATTCATTTAAAAAAGACAATACAATAAAATTAACAATTTATTTTTGTTGATCAAAATCTCTAGAAAAGCTCTAGATTACAATATTAGGAAAAAATCACTAAGCTAGGGACTAGGTTTTCTCTGGTAGTAAAAGTTGTACAATACCATCTATAGCAGCTGATGCATACTACTAAAATTTAACTAGAATAGGAACATATTTTCTTCATTAGGTATATTAAATATTACCGTAATTTGTTTCATCATTGCTAAACGACCTTTATATAATTCAGTAAATGAAGTGGTAAATTCGAAAATTTCTATCGGCGTAAGCCTATTTACGAAAAATTTGTTCCAATCTCTGCTTCGGTCAATGTGCCCTTACCCAATACAAATACAATATGCACGGTAAGGCTTCATTATTGGACACTTACAGAGAAAAATGAAATATATCCTACTGCTCGTCTGTATTGCAATGGGTGAAACCCTCTCCCGGCCTGGGGTTGAAATTCAGTTTCAGCAAGCCACCTCAACATTTCGATGTAGATGACACTACCTCGTTCATTAAAAAGCTATATATCATTTTTCTGGATAAATCAATGTTTTACTTCAAAAGTGATCCCTCTTTTAGTTAAATGTCTTCTTTATCAAGAGTATTTCTTGCGAGTGCTTGGCGAGTGATATATTCACAGTATGGCTTTCATACTAACATACGTCACGTCTTATCTGCAAGATTTTTGATGATTCAATTTGAGTTTCACGATACGTTTTGGCACTTTTTCTGTCTCAACTTGCCGGCCTTCACAGACTAGGCAATGCCAAGCGGTGCCACGGACGTAGGGGAGAGTGGAACCAAACGGACAATAGATGGAAAACTGACCTCTCGCCGCATTGGCCTCTGGCGTACCACAGTCACTATCTACTTGAAAGCACGGATCCACCTCCACGTTGACAGTGTATCAATACAGGATGATATAATGATATCATGATAGATGATATAATGATATAATCAATGATAGATGATATAATTATTCTACAAGATATCAAATTGCAAAATGGGTGTGGTTGGTGCATTCATTAACGCTTTTGAGATCAGACGCTTTTCATATTTATTTTTTCTGAAACATGTTTTCTTATCTAAACACAAGGAAACAATAAGTATGAAAATTCCTTATTCCTTTTAAGAACTACATCTGGTACGTATACAAACTAAGTTGGTCTTTCCAATTCGGTTACTTAGTGTGACGACTAAAACTCTTGTTCGCCCTAAGAACTTTAAATTTGCTTTAAATTTGATAGGAAGCCTCTCTGTGACAACGAGAGACGAATGCTATCAAGAACTAAATTTTCTCCTGTTCACTCTAGAAAATTGAAGGTATTTTATAGAGACCGCTCGAGGATATCAAACATATAAAATGGTGGGCCCCAATCCTAACCAGCATAGTGAGCACAATTCTGTCACGTTCACCTTAGGAAGTTGAAGGAAAGCCCCTCGAGGACATGAAGATACTAATGAAATGGCGGGCACCATTCTGACAAGCATAGTGTGCAAATTCTCACCAAAGGAGCCTTTCTGGGACAGCAAGATACGAATGAAATTAGGGAGTTCGTCCTGATCAGCTGGACTAGCTGAATTGTATCTTGTTTACCCTAAAGAAGGGTCAAATTCAATGAGAATTTGACATCTGATGAAGAAACTCTTTGAGGCACCAAGAAAATGAAATGGTTCAGCCATCCGGTTCAGCTGAGTAAGATAAATTCTCTCTTTTCACCCTAGGGTGTTCCAATTTGACACGGATCCTCTATCAGAGATCAAGAGACGAACTAAATTACTGGCTCCATCCTCATCAAATGAGTGAATTCAATCATTTGCTGATCGTTTCTCAAACATTGCAGGGAAACCAGCAGCCAGAAGAATAATTCAGGAAATACAGAAGCATCAAAAGTGAAAATGAGATTTGTAAAGCCTGTGGATGGTATAGGTAAGTATGTTAGGCTCTAAGTGGTAGCAAACGGGGATTCAAAGGTCTATCCCGGCGAGGCGCCTGAGCACCAACTTTTCTACGGATCTTGAAACGTTAATCAACCAATTTTGAAAAAGAGATTATCTTTTTTTAATTATTTAAAATAATCAACTATAACCACGCAAACAGTTCAATAATGTCCCTTTCTCTTAAAGCGGCCTTGAATACTATTACCTAACTTTAAAATATAAGCATTGTTCGCACTTGAAATATTATAAACCCGAACCTTGACAATAATTTATATGTCCAAAATTTGATTTTTATACGAAATAATCATCGTTCCGGTGGGAGTCTCTGAGATAACTTGTGAAGACAGGGACACCAAAACCTGCGGTTGCCTTCAAACCCGCAAGGTCTCCTGCTGGTCCGCGTGCTAGAAAAGATAAGGTGACACATTTTTGTGGTTGAAGCAAACGGGCGTCGAACTGCGATCTCAAAAGATGTTATCAAATACAAGATGCTGACTGTTTTTCAAATCGTCAGATCAACTTATCATGAATGTATAAAACAGTAAAAACAAAACGGTCTCATGAAGTACAAAACAGTAAAGTATGTGTGAAGATCTGGAAAATATAATACCTTGACACATCACAGTATATATTTACGCATCAAAAACTTAATAATCTAGCTGTAGAGTTGTCGATTTATATGAAACATAACTTGTAGAAATTTGGAGACTTGAACTGAATCACTAGGTGAAACAAATTAGTCATTATGTACAACAGACAATGCAGCTGATGCCTTCAAAAAATCCTTTACTTCTTTGGTAACGAAGATAGAAATGAAGCAAGAATTAATTATTGCAAGCCAGAATGTTAGTATCAAAAATTTAAATTGTCAACAGTTAACTAATAAAGCACATAGATGAATTGGATCATCATTTCAGAAATATAAAATTCTTACTTAAATTTACCGAGTAATGCAAGTTGGAACAAAGCGCAAAGCTTAGAACTAATTCAAACGCAATGAAACAACGTAAGTTTGGAAATTTAATCAAAATTGAATAATTACTGACGGAGATGAAATATGCATTAGATGAGATTTCTACTCATGCCTCTACTGCATGCGAAGAGGCTCCAGTTGAAAAATTTGGAATTTCCATATACAGTAATTCAGCACACATCTTTATTGCCCCAACCATGTACCAACTGTGGTTATGAATAGATAATCAAACTTGTAACCGAATCAAATATCACCATCACGACTGTGAATTTCATTAGGCCATGAGTGGATTACATGAGTTATTACTTTAGTAAAAAGTGTTATTTAGTTATCAAGGTATTGAACAGGAAATATGAAGTACCTATGTAAAAGGCTTATTCGCATAGAGCAACAATAAATATTTTATGCTATAACTGATAGGGTTTTCGCAACGTCTTGATTAAAAAAGTTCAAGTCGTGCAGCATGATCGTATGAGCGATTTTTCTTAAATTACCTATCGTATTATAATTTGTTAAATTGTATTGAAATTTAGGTAATTTGAGTACAAAACCAATTTTATGCCAAAAACTCAAACTAAATGAAATTCTGCAATTCAAAGAAGATTTAGGATTTTTTTTTTTTTTTTTTTTTCTTCAGTTTCATAGATTTTTCAGCAAATATTAATGAAATTTAAGTCCGTTTTTCAGCATAATTATATAATGTACCAGTTAATCGTTGGTCATTTTGTTTTGACTAAGATTCAGCTAAAAGTTATTAATTTTATAATAACAGCTCTAAAAGTGTGCTGGCCAACGAACTCATCCTTTCATTCGGAAACATTTATTTTTTGGTGTAAAAACGGGATTTTAATCTCTATCCTAAAGAGAGTTGTTGTCTGGAATGACACACAAATACATATATATATATGAAAACTGCCGGAATCGTTTCAGAATGCCTCTAAACTGATTTCAATGTCGAATTTTTTTCAAAAATTGTGATTTAAAAATTTTTGGAGCCATTTTAATATGTAGCTTCATTTCCCACTAAAATTCGCCAAAACGTCAAAAATAGTTTATTCAACGCTGGCTTTGGATTAGATTGCGATCCGTAAGCAACTGCGGTGAATGAGATATACAAAGTAGGTATAGAGGGATTAAAAAACACAATAACATGTTCATATGTATGTTCATATTCAGGTGGCGGTACTAAAATGAGACGTGACCTAACAGGAGTTGAGCAACGATGTGGGATCACTAAAGTATACGCGGTAGGGTCATAATAGCCTTGTGTGATGCTGTTCTGCTTCATAATAACCTTGTGTGAAGCGGTGAGAGGAGCAAATGATGAGGTAGGCGGTAGGTAGGAACGTCCGAGTCGTGGGTTACCAGAAACTTGCTCATCACGTGCTTCAAACGACTTGTTTTGAATTCAGACGCAACGTTCCCCGTTCGACGTTATGTGAAACGCATGTCGAGTTGAAGATTCTAATCCCCAGCTCTCTCTCTCCCTTCTGTCTTTTTTGTGATTAAAATAGCCTAACTACTAGAAGATACATGAGTAGTTGATGTCTTTAATTTTTAATTAGTGTTTAGGTTAATTAATTGAATTATCAAGAGCTATTTTTGTTAGTCTACCGGCTCACCAACCACAATGCAGGAGTGATATTAAATATTATTTATTTAACTTTTTATTCAAGGCTTTCGACAATTACATGGGTTATCGTTCAACAGTAGTTACCTAGTAAAACAACTTGCAAGGTAACAGTAATGATTTTTTGCTTGTCAATAATAAATTATGATCCCAAAGAATCGATTGAAACCATCCGTTTTCCTAAGAGCTTGAACATCGAAAAAACCTTCGAATTTCTAAGCGGGATTTCTAGTGCGCTGCTAGCGAATCTATTGAATAGCCGATCAACCTCTTAATTCCATCAAAGATCGCTAGATAGTAATACTGGAATACATAAAAATTGCCTTGTAAATATCAGCTGACATAATGCCAATATTGGAATTATCAGGTGATATAGTTCTGATGGAATTGATCCTAACGTGGCAAAATCGAGTTTATCAACTGATGTACCAACAAGTGAAGTATTGGTATCTAAGTATCTAAAGGCTAAATTTCATCTCTTATTACTCCCAAGTCTACCTGTAGTAGCGGAAGCATTGTTTTCACTTTCGAGAGATTGAAAAGTTGGTCTCCAATAAAATGAAACTTTTTTTTTACAGTGGTAAAATTTCCAGTCGTATTTTACGTTTTAGACTATTCTGAACAACTTTCGTTCCGTGTCTTTCTCTCTCTATTCATGCGATCGTGTGTGTCAATCAATACTTCACTCGGCGCATGCGCAAACGTAAATTCCATCAAGCATGATTTTCTCACGCCCCTGTTGTCCTATCTCGCTCAAATTCGGAGGATAGGTGGAAGCAGGTTGAGGATTTGAGCATAAGCTAGCAATTTCAACATAACCAATCATTAGTAGCTACTGCGTGTGCGCGAATATATATTCTTTTTAAACGAGCCTAATTTCAACAGTTTTCATCCGATTTTGACGAAACTTTCAGGGAATGTGCGGGTTAGGCTGTAAACGGTCCACTATTCCAATTAGTTAGGGAGGTTCCACTGATTCCTGAGTACATAGCAGTTTCTGGATGCTTACATGAACCAGTTTAGTGGGGAGAGTAGATGGCCGTCCAAACTTCAACTAGGGTGAGCTGGCTTCTCTTCGATGGTGTCAATTTCATTAACAGTAATTTGGTGACTTCAATTATTACCTATCACAGTTTTTTGGTTTAAATTATTTAAAATCAATATTATATAAGCTAGAAGATCTCAGAATTCACAATCAAATCATCCACTCTTTCAAGGTTTACAATTTCTTACCATCCGTTTCTGAGCTGATCTGTAGCACATATTTCTAACCGCTATGATTTCATTTTCCTCGCCGAATCGGTATAATTATCTAATAAAAGAGAGCCGCAACCATTCTTACTTACTCGTTACTAGTTTGCAGCAAGTAAAGTAGTCTCATAAATAAAGTAATGATGTTCGAAACTAAGATTACGGAATTCAGTGATTGCCACGAAGAAAATAAATTAATCTAGGGTTTCCAATGGAGACCGTCTGCTTTTCATCAGTACCTTGCCGAATCCCTTTCCTATGTACCGGCTCCCTTATAAACAGTGATTAAGAACTTAACACCTTTTCTACTAACCATTTTATAGCCATTCCTTGGGAGTGGAGGTACGAGTTACACACGACCCATTAAACCTTAAAATTCTTCGTACTACTCGTATGGATACCTATTGAAATTATAGGATATGTACTTTCCGAATAGATTCGTGCTAAATTGAGTGTTATCGAAGAAATTACGAACGTAAAACCGCAGGTCTCACACTGAGCGTAGATAAGTGCAAAGGCGAGCAATATCGGATCTCGGTATCTTATCAATTGTTGTATCATTCCTTGTGAAACGAAAATAACGGCGTCTTTTTTTATCGTAACGGTATTTACGGGGCGAGCAGACACCTCATTACTGGGACAAATTGTACGCTTCCAAAAAATGCTAGCTGACAGCTGCTGTTAGATACTGAACTATTACGATAAATAACAGAGCAGGAAGATACGCTGCTCATCAATATTTTTGTTTGAATTCAAAAGGGAGCTGCAAATACCAATTCAATAGCAGGTCTTTCAATTCTGGATTGTTGGTCAATTTAGGTAGGCAGGAAAATATTCACCTTATCTGCTATGGTCATCAATTTCTGAGCATCACTATATTGACAGAAATGCCTTATGATACTCGTAGTTTGTTTGACCCAGAACTGTTTTGGATTCTTGTCAATCGACTGCTGGCTAATCATCATCAATCATTCTGAAAGAACTAATGAACTAGACGTTAACACCTCAATCAATTCCAAATTATTAATTAGTGGAGGAAATACATTCCAACACATCGATGTTATTCGCATTTTAATTAATTATCAACCTTGGTGTGTCTGAATTCTCAATTTTGATCTAAGAATTTGATTCTGCGCCCAAAAACACTTCCGACTCCAATGAACCCCGCGCTTTTCTTATGGTATTTGGGTTTTACAGAATAATTCTTATGGAACTAAGCTCCTAAGATGGTTGTAGATACCCTAATCAAAAGTTTTCATGGGGCTCAAAAAACTTATATTGGGTTTTGGGTTTTACCTGATTTATGCAGTGCTCTTACGTAGAAATTATTATTATTTTTTTTTTTTTAATGTCGAAGTGAAACTACTACGTACTAAATAGCTACTAAGCTAGTACTGAGTACTAAGTTTTAAGGGGGGAAAATTTCAAGTATCTACCCAATACCCCCCCCCTCCCCTCCACTCACCCACATTTTTGGATTTTTTTCTGATTTTATTTTGTATGATTATAACATAGCTCCCCAAAAACGCTCTCCGAATTTCACTTCAATATTTCATTTATCGAAGGAAAAAAATTTACTTTCCATCTCATGATTGTGCATCTTACGTAGGTACACAATTTCGAGCACTTAGATCGGATATCGTAAAATCCTGTACTCGTTTTTTCTTTTTAGCCCATACTGACTTTGGATTAGGACAACAAAAACCATCTTGTGAGTATAGTTTCATCATAATTCTAAGAAACCTAACTTTCATAAGAAAAGTGTGGGGTCCTTTCCAGGTGAAAGCTTCAAATGGTTTAGACAAAAGCCAGGCCTGAGGTTCCCCACCAGGCGGAAACGGGGGAGAAATGCTTCACCTATGCCGTAATTTACCTCAAATTACACGAGTGGTTTGGCACTTTCAATCATACGATACTTGACTCCGGCTTATTTATTGGATTTTCGGGTCCATAATCATTAACTTGTTCCCTCTCCACTGTGTAGGTGAAATAACTTGCTCGTTTTAAGGTTTCGTACATCTCGTATTATCATAGTTTTAAATTTTTTAAGTTGTTTCATTACATTCCTCAAGTATAATACATTGAAGTAAATTTTATCAATAAATGTGTTTACCCTAATAATTATTTGATTATGAATGCGATTTTATTCGTACCATAAAAGATAACTTTACAAGTTGTAACGACCCTTGCTGTTTAAATGTTAGGGGGTCGAACATCGTGTGGAAGAAATGGTGATTTTGGCACCCATTAACCGCTGATGTAGATTTGAATCTTAGAGGGGTAGCTGAAATGTACAATCAATACATTGCAAAGTAACGAAACAGGCAAACTCTCAACATCATGATAAATATTCAAACAATTTATTACACAAGATAATTGAATAACGGAAGAATATTTATTAATGAAGGTTAAGTAAATAATTTACCTATCACATCATGATAGGCATACCACTGTAACTTATAGCAGTTCCACCAAAAGCACTTATGAAATACCACGATGTGAAATTAAGCTCAAATCAATAAAGACTTCATTGTTTTCAGATATTTAATATTTACAATTTCATCCTCTTATTATACTTCGTCAGAAACATGTTACCGAAATTTCATAACGTTAAATTATTATTGGCCTATTCTACTGTATTATATTTACATCAAATTTAAATCTGACAACAACTGGAAAATGGATTTTCAAATTTAGGTGTTTGTTCAAAGGTAATTTTAAAAGTTCTTGTAGTGGATTTAAATATGTTTTACTTGGTGTAGGTAGACCAAGTGGGACATTTATATTCTGGTTATGCGGGTTAGTCCCTGAGGTATTCCTGTAAGGAATGTGAGCGAAATCGCCAAGGTCAGCTTGCTTGGCGGGAGGAACTGAGGGGTAGTTCGTGTCGCAGCCGCGTGGAGCACTGGGCTCGCATAGTGGGTGCTGGGTTCGATCAGTTTGGTGCTGAGCCGCTGTGTAATATTCCGGCCTAAGATTTATATCTGTAGGAGGAATATGTTGGGCTTGGTTGAGGTACTGAAAAGTATCCTTTGTTTTTAGCACATTTGGAGTGTATTTGACACTCGGATCGGCCGGGTAGCCTTGTGTAGAATATCGTGGATATTCGGAAATCTTTGTCGAATCATGATGATTGACTTCAGAGCGGGTCTGAAAGGTATCCTCGTACTTTTGTGTGTGTGAGGCTTGTTCTAACGTTTCTTTCATGAATACGTTAGGTGAGAAGGCGATCTCTTCGCGAGGATCGAGCCTTGGGCCGTCGCTGGGGACAGCGGACGAGTCGAGCAGCGGGTAGGGAGCGCTGCGTGGGCTAAGAGGCCCGGCCGCGCCGTGTTCCGCCTCCCCTTGCATAAGGAAGTAGGACGGGCGGCGCTCCATCGAAATATCCGAGTTTATTAACTCGTTTTCGATACCTCTACGTATAGAAATAGAGGGTTTGGAAGGTGGACTCGCTTGACAGAGCTTCTTTCCTTTGCTCGGATGTCAGGGTCCTACCTTGTAGTCTTGAAAAAGACTTCCTTGGACGATAAATTAGAGCGGATGAGCTGTGTAATTTATCGGCGTGCCCACAGCGGTCGGTGACGAGCCTAGTGCTACGAAACCCGGGCGACACGTCTCGGAACGTCCCAGCGGGCGTACGATCTAATGAGAATATCAATAGATGTACCGGGTGGCGTCCTGACAGAAGAACTACGTTGGGCAATGAGCAGGATGAATAATCACTGGACTCGTAGATGCCAATGCGAGATCTGTGTGGAGAGAAGGTATGCCTTGTAGAAAGCAGTAGGAAGCCGTTCTGAGATGAACTCGGGAGCAGAAGGATCGTCAGCGTAGAGCGTGTAGAATCTTCGTACTTCAGAGTGTAGTCGTCGAGAGCGGAGAGTGGAATGAATTTCGGAGGGCTCCGAGCGGGGTAATTATAGGGAGGTGGCCGCCTCCTGCCGCCTCCTGATTGGTCCGCTTAATTTCGTTAATTCAACTGTGTAATCTCATTGGCTCGCACATTGTTTTCTCAGTATCTGCGAGTATGATAGCTGAGTTTGTCCTCCGGGGTGGTTTCCCCACGTCCGTCGCTGCGACGGGGTCCCCAGAGGTGGCTTACGAGCGTCCGTTGCGGAGACGACGACCTTGAGGTGTCTTCCCTGCGTCTGTCGTTTAGACGGGGTCCTCGGGTGGTTTCCCTGCGTCCGTTGTTCAGACGGGGTCCCCGGGGTGGCTGCTGGACCAGAGGTGGTTGCTTGCCGCCTCCTGGTTGGTTCGCCTATTGTCTCTCGTGTAATCAGTGTTTCTGATTGGCGAGTAGGCTTGTTAGAATTGTCCTTGTTAGTTTTAGAGGACGTTTGCTTGTCTGTTTGAGTTTTCTCATTCAAGGCGACTTGGTTCGGGATACTTGTCGCGTCTCTCTCGCCCAGTAAGTGTTTAGGGAGGTCGCCTTGTATGTTATTAGTTAATATTTCACTTTTGAGAGAGAATTTCGTATTTTCTCTCTGGTGAAATATTTTGTTTGACGGAGTTATAACTCGACGTCTTATAAATATTTGTGTGTCGTGTCTACCTCTTTTTGGTAGCCCTGAAAAGGGCTGTTGACAAGAGGGGGTGGTTTTCACCACAGGCGCCCCCCCAAGACGTCGTGTTATTAACGACGACGCCGGTTGGTGTGTTTCGAGCGCAGTCACCCACCTCTCGTCGAATTTGGTAGAGGGGACGTGCCTTCTGGCAGATTTTCGGGGAGTCTCCTCCTTATTTTCTGCCTGATTTTTGTTTAGTGACACAGCTTCGTCTGTTTTTAGAGTGTAAGCTGGTTTTATTTGCTGTTTGGGAACTTTTTTCGTGTGTTCGCCAATTTGTACTGTAACCGAAAACTTATCTCTTTTAACAACTTTGAATGGTCCCGTGTAAGGACATTGCAGAGAGGAGAGCTGTGTGGGCACTCTGATATAGACATGTGTACATGTATCTAAATTTTTGGGCATGTTGACGGCATACTTCGTATTATTATGTTTAATATGCGTAGGCCGGAAGAAGAGAGGTTCAGAAAGGTTTGTAGAAGTTACGAAAATGTCTCCTGGGAGTGGTACGTCAATTCCGTAAACTTTTTGGAATGGTGTAGTTTCCGTTGCTGGGTCTACTGCCGTACGCATGGCGAGTAGTACTTTTGGAAGGGCGTCGAGCCAATTTTCGTTTTGTGCTTTGAGAGCCTCTTTCAAAGATCTATTTCTGCGTTCTACCATTCCGTTTGTTGACGGTTTGTATGGTAACGTGTGAGTATGTTTTACTCCGAGACGTTCCATAATGGAATTAAATAGATCTGATTCGAATTGTGTGCCCTGGTCACTTGTGATGTATTTAGGTACGCCTTTTGAAGCTACCCAAATATTGATAAAGGCGTTTGTGATCGTGGATGTTTCGATGTTGTTAAGAGGGACTGCCTCTAGCCAACCCGTTGCTCTATCGACCATCATTAGAATGTAACGTTTCCCTCCTTTAGCTAAAGGTAAGGGTCCGGTAATGTCAACGTGTACATGTGAGAATTTGTTAGCCGTTTCAAATTCGGAGTAAGGGAGCTTCACGGAGCGAGTGATTTTTGCTCGTTGGCAAGTCTCGCACGCTCGGACCCAGTTGGAGACATCTGCACGAAGTCCGTGCCAAAAATATCTTTGTTTAACTTTATACACTGTAGAGTGTATGCCTGGGTGTCCCAAATTGTGAATTTGGCTGATTATTTCGTGCCTTATTTCGTTTGGAATATAAGGTCTTGGGTGTCCTAGGTCTAGGTTACACCAAATTTCTCCTTGAGGGAATTCAACTCGTGTGAGTTTCAATTTGTCCTCTGCGTTAGGAGGAGAACGAATTTGTGCATTTGAAATGTGCAGTAGAAGATTGCACTCTATTGCAGCCGTAATTTGCGAAATTTCGGCTATGGGCGGACCCTCGTCAGTTTGGGTTGAAATCGATTTTGTTTGAATTTCAACTGGATCGAAGGGTCTGGAGAGTGCGTCGGCGACGACGTTGTTCTCTCCGGGTATATGTCGAATGTCACTTGTCATTTGAGAGATGTATGTTAGCCATCTCAATCTCATTTTAGAAAAATGTGCATTTTTCTTAAGCATCGTGCCTAGCAGAGGCTTGTGATCTGAACAAATATGAAAAGATCGGCCGTCCAAGTCATTGTGCCAGTGAATGCAAGCTTGGTAAACGGCGAACATCTCTTTGTCGAATGAGGCTTTATTCTTCCATTGTTCCGGAATTTCTTTACTGAAAAATCCCAATGGTTGGTAAGATTTCGAGCCGTGTTTGTCTGTAATTTCCTGCTCCAGTGCCGCTCCGATGTGTGTGTCGGATGCGTCGCAGACTATTCTCCACTCTGCTGTAGGGTGTGGATGAGCAATATTATGCAATGTAGCTTTTATCATTGCTTGTTTTAAGCTGTTGAAAGCTTTTTCTCTCTCTGATGTCCATTCGATAGGTGTTTTAACATTTTTTTTGTTTGACTGAATGGAGTCATACAGAGGTTGTGCTGTGTGAGCGAATTTACTTGAGCAAGCTCGGTAAAAACCACACATACCTAGGAATCTGCGTAGACTTCGTACGTCTATTGGCCTAGGAAATTGTTCTATGGCTTCTATTTTATCTCGTTTAGGAATTATCCCTTCTTTCGAGATAGTGAAACCTAGGAAATCGACGGTAGGTTTTGAAAAAATGCATTTATCAAAACCTACTCGAAGTCCGTGTTCCCCTAGCTTGTCGAAAATTTGTTTGAGGTGGTTCATGTGTTCTTTATAATTTTTAGAAGCCACCAATATGTCATCTAGGTATACAAATGCGAAATCAAATTTTCGCATGATGCTGTCCATGTATCTTTGCCATGTTTGAGCCGCTCCGGCCAAACCCATGCTCATTTTTTTAAACTCATAAAGACCGAAAGGTGTAATAATTGCTGTTTTATGAGCGTCATCTGGGTGCATCGGAATATGGTAATATGCCGATTTTAAATCTATTGTCGAATAGATTTGTGTATTATGTAAGTTCGCTTGGAAAGAGCGAATGTGAGGAGGAGGGTAGGCGTCTTTCTTCGTTTTCGCGTTCAGGAAACGGTAGTCGCCGGTGATCCTCCATGACCCGTCTTTTTTTGGCACACAGTGTAACGGGGATGCCCATTCGGAATCTGATGGTGCAATTATGCCCTCGGAGAGCATTTTGTCAAAAGTACTTTTGACTTGAGCCCGTTTTTCGCCTGCCATGGGTCTTGCACGGAAGTGTACTGGTGTTCCTTCCGTGGTTATACGGTGGTAAACCCCGTTGTTTTTCCACTTTCCTTGAAGTTTGCTCATTTTATCATTGTATTTTTCAATGATAGAGCGTATGTTTTCGTCCTCCGTGAGTTGTACGTCCTCTGGTTGAGGACTGTTGTCACGATGAGGGATAGTAGCTGCTATTTGTTCGTCAGTGAATTTTTTGTTCATGACTGCAGCGATTTTTTGATCGGCATAGCTTTTTATTTTATCTTTATAGATGTATTTGTGTTTGACCCGTATTCCGATATCCCAAGACTCGAGGAATGGTATACCGAGGATCGCTAGATCAACTTTCGTGATCATAAAATCGGTGGTCATGTCTCCGAGGCCGATGTTAATTGTCGTGTCAGCACGCCCTAGTGTGTCTATAGGGGCTCCGTTAGCTGCTGTGAGCTTGACGTTGGACTTACGAATTTGTAAGCCCAATTTTTTGGTGACATTGTGGGGCAGAATGTTCACTTCTGCTCCCGTGTCAATGAGAAATTCAGTGCCATTTAGTTTGCACTTGAAAAAAAACCTTTTATACTCATTAGTCTGCCGGTGTATAGGCTCAGATACACTGGCAGTTATTCGTTTTCCGAACTCTCTGCGTCGGAGGTTGGAACGGTACTTTCTTGTACCGATCTCTGAGTATTTTCGCTTGAAACCCAGGTTTTAGGCTGGCTTATAGGCGCTGCTTTTTTGATAGGTTTGGAGGCAGTATTTGCCTTCCAAGTGCAGTGTTCTGGGTCTGCACACTTGCGAGTTTCGTTACCGAAACGTGCGTGGTTTCGACAGACATAGGCCGTCGGTTTGTGAGGCTTACTCTCTACTTGCTGGGGTTTGAACTCAGCTTTTTGTGAGAGGGCCTTTTTGAAACCAGTCTTCGAGGGTTTCGAAGTAGATTCTACTCCTCGTATGTTGAGAGAGGGGTTCTCTATTTTGTACGCGTGTAGCGTATCAGCTAGGTCGAGCCGGGCGGTCGTGGTAGGCTGTGCTGCGACCATGCCTTGAGCTTCGATAGGCAGAGTTTCGATCCACTTTTGAGTGATCAGAGCCTCTGAGAAGTACCCAACAGCCTTAGAGTACATTTCATGGTACTTGGTGCTGGGTTTTTTGGCGAGAGATGCGGGGTCCTCGAGTGCGAGGAGCCTGTCCTGTAAGGACAACCCGTATTCTCGTTGTAGGCGCTGTTTGGCCTCTTCATAAGGTGCGTGGGGTGCCGTGAGGTAAGCTGAGTCGATAGCTTCCCGCATTTCTTCCGGTACCCACTTGTATATAGCTGAGAAACATTCGTTCTGCGTTCTCAGGTGTTTTCGCACGCAGTATTGATCGAACTCGGCGAGTGCACGATCGATATTCTTCTTTTGAAAGATTGGTCTTTGATAATCTCCCATTTCCTCCAAAAGTGCTCGAAAGCCACTTTGTGTAGAGGGTTGTTGAGTGAGATGTGGGGCGTATAGGCCCGGCGGGGGTCGTACGCCCGCAGTGGTTCCCTGAAATCCACTAGCTTCATAAGAGGGAACGAAATGCTCCGTGTTAAGCCTGTTCAAAGGCGGGGTCACCATTTGTAGTGGATTTAAATATGTTTTACTTGGTGTAGGTAGACCAAGTGGGACATTTATATTCTGGTTATGCGGGTTAGTCCCTGAGGTATTCCTGTAAGGAATGTGAGCGAAATCGCCAAGGTCAGCTTGCTTGGCGGGAGGAACTGAGGGGTAGTTCGTGTCGCAGCCGCGTGGAGCACTGGGCTCGCATAGTGGGTGCTGGGTTCGATCAGTTTGGTGCTGAGCCGCTGTGTAATATTCCGGCCTAAGATTTATATCTGTAGGAGGAATATGTTGGGCTTGGTTGAGGTACTGAAAAGTATCCTTTGTTTTTAGCACATTTGGAGTGTATTTGACACTCGGATCGGCCGGGTAGCCTTGTGTAGAATATCGTGGATATTCGGAAATCTTTGTCGAATCATGATGATTGACTTCAGAGCGGGTCTGAAAGGTATCCTCGTACTTTTGTGTGTGTGAGGCTTGTTCTAACGTTTCTTTCATGAATACGTTAGGTGAGAAGGCGATCTCTTCGCGAGGATCGAGCCTTGGGCCGTCGCTGGGGACAGCGGACGAGTCGAGCAGCGGGTAGGGAGCGCTGCGTGGGCTAAGAGGCCCGGCCGCGCCGTGTTCCGCCTCCCCTTGCATAAGGAAGTAGGACGGGCGGCGCTCCATCGAAATATCCGAGTTTATTAACTCGTTTTCGATACCTCTACGTATAGAAATAGAGGGTTTGGAAGGTGGACTCGCTTGACAGAGCTTCTTTCCTTTGCTCGGATGTCAGGGTCCTACCTTGTAGTCTTGAAAAAGACTTCCTTGGACGATAAATTAGAGCGGATGAGCTGTGTAATTTATCGGCGTGCCCACAGCGGTCGGTGACGAGCCTAGTGCTACGAAACCCGGGCGACACGTCTCGGAACGTCCCAGCGGGCGTACGATCTAATGAGAATATCAATAGATGTACCGGGTGGCGTCCTGACAGAAGAACTACGTTGGGCAATGAGTAGGATGAATAATCACTGGACTCGTAGATGCCAATGCGAGATCTGTGTGGAGAGAAGGTATGCCTTGTAGAAAGCAGTAGGAAGCCGTTCTGAGATGAACTCGGGAGCAGAAGGATCGTCAGCGTAGAGCGTGTAGAATCTTCGTACTTCAGAGTGTAGTCGTCGAGAGCGGAGAGTGGAATGAATTTCGGAGGGCTCCGAACGGGGTAATTATAGGGAGGTGGCCGCCTCCTGCCGCCTCCTGATTGGTCCGCTTAATCTTGTTAATTCAACTGTGTAATCTCATTGGCTCGCACATTGTTTTCTCAGTATCTGCGAGTATGATAGCTGAGTTTGTCCTCCGGGGTGGTTTCCCCACGTCCGTCGCTGCGACGGGGTCCCCAGAGGTGGCTTACGAGCGTCCGTTGCGGAGACGACGACCTTGAGGTGTCTTCCCTGCGTCTGTCGTTTAGACAGGGTCCTCGGGTGGTTTCCCTGCGTCCGTTGTTCAGACGGGGTCCCCGGGGTGGCTGCTGGACCAGAGGTGGTTGCTTGCCGCCTCCTGGTTGGTTCGCCTATTGTCTCTCGTGTAATCAGTGTTTCTGATTGGCGAGTAGGCTTGTTAGAATTGTCCTTGTTAGTTTTAGAGGACGTTTGCTTGTCTGTTTGAGTTTTCTCATTCAAGGCGACTTGGTTCGGGATACTTGTCGCGTCTCTCTCGCCCAGTAAGTGTTTAGGGAGGTCGCCTTGTATGTTATTAGTTAATATTTCACTTTTGAGAGAGAATTTCGTATTTTCTCTCTGGTGAAATATTTTGTTTGACGGAGTTATAACTCGACGTCTTATAAATATTTGTGTGTCGTGTCTACCTCTTTTTGGTAGCCCTGAAAAGGGCTGTTGACAAGAGGGGGTGGTTTTCACCACAGTTCTTCCTTGCTTCCTCCTTCTAATACAACATTTAGTACATGCTCATTAAACTATGTGAAATTAAGTGGACATTTCTTTGGCATATCATCAAGACATAGGTATGCCTAAGTTTTGACTTGGAACACTTGAATAAAAGCAAGCAGGAAATGTTGATATTGATATCAGGGAGCTACTTATTCGAATATACTTACCTGCTGACAAATTTATATTGAACAGGGAATTAAATGTAGCACCTATTTCCTGACGTAGCACTGACCTGTGGTAAGCTACATCAGTATTGGTACTTCGTTTAAGTTGATGTTGGTGTGATGTTGGTAAGTTTGCTCTTGTTTTCTCTTTTTTATTATTGTCCGGATTTATTAAGTGTTTCATGTATGAAATTGTAAATAGTTGAAGAATAAATTGGTTTGTCAAGGTGTTATGATTAATATTAAAATAATAATAACCCTAAGGATATTCTCCAAGTGAAGTAAAATTTGTAGACTATATTCCCTTAGCTTAACTAATGTTTTTTATTCAAATGCAGTACCTCTTCAAGGTCCTTAATGAAGTCAAAAAGACATAATCATATTACCGTTACCGATAATTTTGTAGTTTACAAAAAAAAAAAAAACTCATTCATTTTTACATTATTAATTCAGTAAAGGTTCAAGAGTGTTGAATTCAAGCTACATATACCACGTAAACAGCAATTTTGAATGCTTCCTTTTTTACCTGGATGAACCTATATTGGTTCGTTTTCAGTTCAGTTGCTTTGATAGAACCCTTTAGTTTTCATTCGACACCGGTACAAAAGTTCCAAAAGTTCCAATCATTCATCGCATGAAATATCAGTCATCGAAGACTCAACTTGGTCGATTTATAACTGATTGCTAACTAGACGAGGATGATTTGCTCTTCGAGCTTCCAACTTTGCTTTCAAGCAAAGCCTGATTTCTGACTCCATATACCCCTGCTTCTGAAGATACCGATGATCCTAGACTTCAGGTTTTATCGCTTACTTTCATAAACAACCAATTTTCTAGTCTGCTGGACCTTGAGCTCATCTTTCGACTCAATTGATTCAAACAGAGCTGTCTCTAATTCCTTGATCGTTTCTAGGGCACAAGATTACCCCACTTTTTCAATTTAAGCAATCATGGTACACAAACCACCCGCAAAACAACCACAACGCGTTTCTAGTTGCAAATTTTTTTGCCATGAAGGCTATGCAATGAAAACCTCAGCACTCGTATATTCGATGATGAACTCGTATATTCGTCGTTACTATCGCATCGTCCCGGTCGTACAAAAAATTACGTAATTGGCTAAGAAACAATGGGTCTAAACTAAAACCGGAAACATGTCTTCACGAATCAATGGAATGTCAAGTTGTGTCTGTCTGTCACATTGACTGTAACTGATGAGGACCGTTCCGACTTCCTGAAAAGGGCGGAAATTGGTCCAACGAGGATTTTGAAGTTCTTAAGTCATTCTACCCGCGCCTATGAGTGGTGAAAGGGGAGGAGCGTTTTGAATTGAAATCGCTTCACATTATTACACAAAGGTGGTAAGAACTGTTTTTCTTGGTAGCTAAACCTTCTGCTGCATAAATCAGTATATTTCTAAGCTCGATACACTCGTAACAATCCGATACGTTTCAGGCGTGTAATTCACAAATAATCTCAATTCATATTATGTGATTAATATAGTGAACTCTCCATTAGCAGGCACCTCTCCAAATATAAGGACATCTCCAAATCAGAGACAAAAGAGTTGGTCTCGGCCAAGAATCGAGAAAAGTAAAAACCCTCTAACTAAGGGACTCCGTTAATTATCGGACACTTGCCCGTTATTGGATTATACATAAATTGACATGGTTGCCATCGCGGAGTGGGTAGCATATCCGAACCATATAAAGACAGGTTCCGGTTTCAAAAAATTGTGATAGCTGTACCGGAAAGAATATACGTGTATTTTTGGGGGTGGTCAATGTGTTGTTAGACATTGGGAAAGTTGATTAAGGACGACTAAATGTTATTATCGATAGGTTGTTGTTGTTGCTGTTTCAGGCCGTATCTCAACTACTCACTGAGTAAAAGTGATGAGAAATTTTTGAGGATAGGTACGCTGGTGATACGAGATAAGGATGAATAGCGATTCCCACGGTGATGGAAGGCGTTACGTCGTCACGTAATTTGAGGTCTAGTCTAAGATACTAGTTAGTTAAAACAAGTTTATTATCTATGGGAACATAAATTATTTTATATAATTTACCCAAGTGGTAATTAACCGCCTTCCGGGGCCTTCACCCTAATTAACCGGTTCACAAAATAGGTATACAACACAGTCAACTATTCCCCTTCCACCATGTCCTGCCGATGGGAATAAGCTCTAGAGAGCCGCAACGTCTGTCACAGCTCGGTGTCACTTGCCCCGCTAATTGACCCAACACTCGAGAGCCGCAAGACGGCAGCTCTTGTTAGCCTGATCAGATGTCGGAGGTTGATGGGGCAGAGCGAAACGGATTCTCACGGAGGGCTTACAAGGAATTGTTAGTCGACGGCCAATTGAATGAGGCTTTGCCGTGCTCAATTACCCTATAATGATTTCCAAGGAAAAAATTCCTCGGAGCTCTGCCCGTGTTCCGTCGAATTAATTATTCCCATTCAATTGTTAAAGAACATCAAATAATAATCTAAAAATGTTATTAGCAAATTGCTTTTCCCCCTGATTTACGACAGACGATCAACTCAGACTTTTAAATGATATTATATCCCAACTGCTTTGATGCGGACGTCATCCTCCTACGAATAGTACTCATAATTATCTCATTATGAGTAATGCATGAATTACCCGGCCGATTCGCGGATCGGAGCGAATTGATTTATTCTATCACTTTTCGTATAGTGGTTAATTTCAATTATAATGTTAGCTTTGTTATCATGTGATCGGCACCTCGCCGGGGGTGGACCCGGGTTCCCTTTTTTGTACCACTACAGGTAAAATCTAAACACAAAAACATGGAACATGCTTCAGCAGTTGGTATTTCTCTCGTACCTGATCACCATTGAGCACTCCATTTCATTCGACTATTGAGAGACTCAGAGACTCAGAGAGGCTCCACATCAAATTACATCTTCCTAGGGTCAAAGGGGGAAAATTTAGCTCACAGAGCTGACCAGTATGGAATCCGTCTTTTATTCGTCTCTTGTCAAAAAAGAGGCCCCCTATCGAATTCCCACTTTCTAGGGTGAACAGTTGAGGATTTACTCACTCAGCACGGTACTTTCCGTCAAATTGTCAAAAAATTGTCAAAATAATCTTACAAAAAATATATATTTATTTATTTGTTGTAGGTGCCTAAGGAGTTAGTTATACGCGTGAGCGAATGTATAAATTAAAGTCTACGATCAACATCGAGAGTTAAATACAATCTCGTTACAAAGGAATAATAATATTCGTGGAATGTATTACACGGTGCAATGACAATGTTCCGTAAAATTTGATTTTGAGGTGGGGTCATGTAAATAGTATCAACTACTTGGATTCTTTAAGATAGAGCGGTGCCCGGAAATAAATCTTTATTAACTCGCTGGCAACAAGCCCGCAGTTTTGGGTGTTGGATGGAGGTGTCGGCAAGCCATTGCCAATGGAATTCGCTAGTTTCATTATTTGTTGTACCTGTTTTTATTGTTGGTGACTTTTGTTATTTGAAGCGATCAGAATCAAAGCCAGAGATAGTTCCACAATCTTTTCACCATCAAATAGTTCCAAAGACACGTATTTTATATACCACAAACTTATTCGGTCTCTACGCGTTTTAATATTTTAGATTCACCGTTTTGTGTTACTTCGAATATACTTAGGGACACATTTGGGGAGGGGGGGTGTTGCTTTGCGATCACTTGTAAGGGGTGGACCCCCCCCCCCCCCCCCCATCAAAATTACCGCTCGTATCATATTTCACGTTTTAGTCCACCAGGAACATTTTGGTCTTTTGGTCTCATGTCTGTCTACTTGTTTGTCTGTATGTCTGCATATCCTTGTAAAAACAAGACTGGGTTAAAGTTAATGGGATACGTTTCGACTAAATATTCAGGAATTGTACGCGTGAAAGTTTAGACGGATCCTAAGAGTTCCTTTGTAACCAGATCAACCATAGCCTCAGCGCATGTTACGTTAAACACTCGTAACATAACCCCTTCAGTTTTTACATGTTGATGAAAACTATGACACTTTCAGGTATTGTGTAGGTTGAGACCTAGGTGTTCATGAATTTCATTAATGACATATTAAAGATAGGTAGTAACTGTATCTCGCGTGCGATAAATTATTGTTGTTCTAACAATCATAATATCCACAATCATCATCCGATTTGGGTTGAAATGTTATATTATAATACTGCCTTTTTCACAGATTGAATGAAGGTACTCTCTGGGCGAGTGCAAACGTAAAATTTTCTAAACTCCTGTTCCCACTTCATGGATTCTACGAGTAGTATGCTATATTTAAGAATTCACTTAAAATGCGCTGCAACCAACTTTATCCATTCTTATTTTTGTTAAATGTACGTAGGTATCTACCTATTTTGAAATTGAAACAACAAAATTAAGGGAGGGGGCTAAGCTTGAACGTACTCTTCGATCACAATGGTTCATTATACAATTGTGTTAGGTAGTTTTAGGATAGTTGAACACCTAGTGGCAAGATGTTCACCCACTCATGATACCGTTGTTGGTTGTAAGAGGCAAGTTTTATACTTGTTAGGATAGTAGGTGAAGCCTCGCTCCATTTTCCCGCTATAACTTTACGATTTCGAGTTATTTAATTCCTCTGGTCTACCTGGCGCATCAATTTACATAGGTATTTCATATTTTAATGCGATCGTAGTATCTAATCCTAATCAGGAAGTTGGTATTTTAACCTAGAGAGGCTAAAATATCTAGGTACTATGTCAAAAATACATCAGTAGTGGGGCTCCGAGCATGAAAGCTCGAGCGCAGCACGTAAACAATGACCTTACCGATTTGCTATTCTTTTGTTGCTTGTGAGGGCAGACGTTACGGACACAAGTTGTTATTGGTGTTTTGTCGGTAGTTTGTTTGTTTATGGTGTTTTGTCGGTTTTTTGTTTGTTTATGCGTTTTTTATTATAATAATTTATTTATTAATAATAATATAGTTCTCATTTTTGACCAGTATTGATGATGAGGGGAACGTGTTGTAGAGCGAAAAGGGGTGACGGTAGGTATCAACAAGGGAAAGTCATGCCAACCACCATGTTCAATTGGTCCTCCGCCCCCTACCGCTCCTAGCGGCGGACCTTATTAGTTCGAACCCCATTGGTCTCCAGGGTCTTCCTTCCCGATCCTTCGGTTACCGTGTCGTCGAGGGGTATATATGTTGAAAAACACCTTTTCTTTCTCGGAGGGTCCGGTGTGCCCAGGTGTCTCAAGTCTACACCACGTGTGTAGCGCTACATAGTTGAGCCTCGATGGGGCCGGGCTGTTGTTGTTGGCGGACAAATTCGCTTCCTTCAGTTGTACGTGTACTGTTTAATCTCCGCATCTAGGGCACAGCTATGATTCTCTTTTTGTCTGGATTATATTTTTCACTCTTCCAACAACCTAAAAGGTCAAAGTAAATTCACGCCTCAAATTTTTGTTTTGCAACATCCTCAACAAGTACTCTACCTATTCACATTCAAAAACATAACAATATTTCAAACATACATACATACCCCACTCACACATAACTTCCCTAGTCCAAGTTGCATAGCTTCTATTCACCACGTCCTAACGGAAGTTAGTGAAAAACGTTGTCAATTTCATCGAAAAACGATTTTTCGCGGAAATAGACAACGTTTTTCACTAACTTCCGCTTTGAAATGGGTTTCCACAACTTCGTCGCGAGTGATTTAGTTCGCACCACGTCCTACTCAAAACCATAAGAATCTTTTTCGGGAATTTAATTTTAGCGAATTTCGGTTTGAAATTTAGCTATTGCAATTGAAAAAAAAAAACCTTTTTTTATCAAGCTATTTAAACACCTTTTTTTATCAAGCTATTTAAACCTTTATTAAGAAAAAATCGTGAAAACAAAAGTGCGAAAGCTAGTTTAATAATAAATAATGACCCTGAGAACACTTACAGTGGCGTTGTGATTAATTAATTCTCATATTTATGTTTAGCAAATTAGGCAATTACCCGAATTACATACGCATTTTCGGAGAATATGAAAAATAGCTGGGATGGATGAAATAGAATACCTAGGTTGAAATTTAAGGTAGATTAGGTTTGGTTTGGAGAGGTTCTCTGGTTGCAGTCGACGACAGGAGAAACACTGAAGGTTTTCACTCGGGATAACACTTTTGCCGCTGCTTCGAAGGGTCAGGCCAAATAAACCACGACTGCTCCTGTTGGGGAACGAGAACAGATAGGTATTTCATTTTCTACAGTTATGCCTTTGAAAACGAATCTGTATCTTAGGTAAATATTTCTTTGTTCACACATTTGTATCCATTATTTATTACGTAAGTGATTCATCATAACTAGGAACTGGAATGATATGCCTAAAGTTTTACGAAAACATGCACCCGAAATGGGCAAAATATGCACCCCAAGACAAAATACGTTGAACAAACTCAAAATATTTTCTATAATGAAGTACATTTTTCTGTAAGACGGCACATAGTCTATAAATTATATTCCAGTTATTATAGAGTGCTAAAAAACATTATAGAAAAGGATCAAGGAAGAAAATGAAATGAAAATATAGACACTTTTTTTCTGGTCTATGTATGAATATTACTCAATATTTACATGATGCTAATGTTTCAAAATGATTACATTACGTACAAAAAGTCAGTCTTTATCACAATTGATAGCACTGGACCAGAATTTATTTTTCTAAATTGAAAACTGTAAATCTACTACGGTTGTCGTTGAGCAGTAACTTTAAGGCAGAAAACGACCTCTCGACATAACAGGACACGATGGGTAAAAATTTCAGTGATGAGAGTTCAGTGAGAACTAAGGTAAGGTCAGATGAGAGCTCAGTATACCCTCTCAAAATATTCGATACCTCTAGTAAAAAAGGCCATTCGGGATCTCGTTGCAGGACGGAGTCCAGCTTCTTCCTATTTACCTCACCTGCTTTCCCTGGACAGTTAGCACTTTCCTCTTGTACCTTCTGAACTGCAACCACGGCTGTGCAAATATCCTATCCTTGGATCTCCACGCGGGTGATCAATGCCGGAATAATTTCGAAAAGAGCCAAGTAGTGTGTGACAGACTTGAGGAGGATTTGCAATTTCGAAAAATTATAAAATTGCGCGATTTAGACTAAATATGCAGAAATATGCACAAAACAGCTAAAATTTGCGAATATCTCCAAAATTGACCAAAATAAGCAGAATATGCTATTTCCATTTCAATTTAACGCACTCTAAACGCTTCAGATACCTTCAAAAGTAAGAAGAGCCATATACTAGTGCACGATGAAAAAACACATTTGCAAAATATGCAAATTCCAGTCCCAAGCCATAACCAACGTGTAATTCCGTCTCTGGGTTTACGAGAATGAGGTCGTTTCAAATGAGATCGTTTCCCTGCCAAACATTTGGAAACGCTCTCAGTCAACCTATATGCCCTTTGAGCCTAATAGAGCGTGAAATAATATTAGTCTAACTCTGGTAACTGTAAACGTCAAGGTCATGTGAAAAGGCTTCAACTGAGCTCCAAATAAGACCCTAACCCTAGAAGAACTCTTCTCCATGAGTCACCGTTCTCGACATGAGGCTTAGAGCTGGAAGGGGGCTAGACGAACGGAGGTGAGAAGTTATTCTAAACCTGAGGACATGTACAGGAAAAACCTCCCGACAAAGAGACATCGAAGTGTTTAGTAGTAAAAATAGAGTGAGAGTCTCCCCTCGTCACCTAAGCACATAATGAAGAGTTAGGTTCTACGAGTAATCATGTCAAACGAATACGTACATTATTTTGATTTATTTTTTTCAATTATAAATCTTTGTTATCGACCTAGAAAAAGCGCGTTGTATTATTACAAAAAGGTTTTAATTTTTCTATTTATTATTAATCCTCATTTTAGTAATTTGTGAGTTTGACCCTTTGTAATTGACCCTGAAAGAAATAACCCTCTTCAAAATTTGTCGGTTTTGCGCTTCGAAATACCTGGATCCTGAAATATCCAATAAACAATTTTTTTTAAATCGTCCGTCCGCTGGGACTGGCCGAAGCCTATCTCCGGAATTACTTGATCAAAGTTTACGGAATTCGGTTCAAAAATCAAACCAGGCCTGTTAGGTGTATGCCAACTATCTCGGTAACACTCTCAATCAATCTCAAGGGACAAAATTTGAGGATTAAAATGATGAAAAATCGAGATCTCTAAAACTTCTCAAATAAAAGGGGTTTTTTAAATATTTAAATTGAACTCATTTTATTGTATCGAATAAGATTATCTGGACTATCCGTTCGCGCTCCAGAAGGGTTTCTGTCTTGGATGAAATAAAAATCGTCACAATTTTTTTTTTTTTTTTTTTTTTTTTTTTTTTTTTTTTTTTTTTTTTTTTTTTTTTTGTTCCCAATGATCTGATTAATTTCCAGTTTTTGGGGCTCTGATGTAAAATAAACTGTAGGGACGACTAGGTGTTTTGTTTCATTCTAACAATCTCTTCTCGGTAGGTGCCTTTGTCAATGCAGTTATGTTTCGGTAATGTGCCACAGAGCACGTTGGTAGAGCTATTTAATACAAAAATAATAAACCTTTGTGTTATAACGTGTGGCACTTCTTATTCCCGCATTAGATAGCCCTCATGCGCAGTTCATTGGCCTACTTTATATGTAAGGACCTACTGATAAAAAATACATTATAATAACAAATAAAAACAAAACATCTACGCGTCACTAATCCGTCCATGATGAAGAAAAGTTATAGGTAATAAACTCGATTTCATGATAGTGAATTCCGATGTACATAGGTATATATTGGCTAGTTCCTCAGAGTTCATATGCTTATATCTACTATATTCATGCCTAATAATAATATTAATATTAATAATAATGTTAATAATAACACGTGCGATCATTCACGCTCGTTTTATTTTTAGCATGTACATGCTTCAGCCACAGATCGCCCACCCAAAAACAGGCGGTTTCCCCCCCCCCCCCCCCCCCCCCCCCCCCGTCACATAAATGTGTCATACGGAAGAATTTTGAAAGAAGCGATTATGATTGTTTGAATACAGTTAAAAATGAAAAAAATTGTCACTTGGACACGAAATTTAAATAAACACCTACTTAAAAATATTTTATACCAGGTATTTATACAATAACTACATGTTTCTTAGGGCATTAAATGAGATTTAATTAATTAATTAATGCATATTAATTTCAGAAACAAAATTTTATTGATCAATTATTATGGAATCGATAATATAGTAAACCGGAAAGAAGGCATTAAAAACAAGCTCGTCCCAAAAATGAAAGTCAAAACTAAGAAAATTCCAATACTGCTGAAATACTGCCAATACTGCTGAATGCTCTCAATTTATAAACGATTATATTTAGGATTACAAAATAGGGTGACTAAAATGCTTTAAGCGGTATTTTCCAATGTTTTTCTTTAGAACTAATTGCTTAAAATTGCGTCCTGCTCACCCTAGGAAGTTGAACTTTTGGAGACATTTAGAAAACCTCTCTGGGACATCAAACAACGAATGAAATTAAGGGCGTTATTCCCATTAGCTAACTTAGCCAAACTATCTCTTGTTCCTCCGAGGATGTTGAAATTCGATAGAAAGCCTCTCTGAGACACCAAGAGACGAATGAAATCACGGGCTTTATCCTGGAAATTCTCAATGGGGAATTTCCATGGTTATTTTTTATTTGCTCAATAGCATGATCTGAGTGGGAGCGTTCCAAATAGGTATTATATAATGGGTATCTGACCAGTAAAACAGCTATTAAAATTCATTTGCGCGATGACGTCACGGCCCCCGGCCGTCCTGGGGGAAACCTCAGCACCTTCACATGATCTTTCTACCCCTTTATTGGACAAACTAAATGGTCTTTTTTACTGAAAATTGCTACTTGGCGGTTTTCAAGTGCGCTGAATCCAAATCTCAGGTCAAAGGTGTGAAATTCCTGCAAATGAACGTTCCCCATTCACGACTTCAACAAATTAACACGGAATTTGTCAAACCGTTTGGAGGCTTTAATATAGTACCGGATGCTTTGATATTTCGTGGGGATCTTCGTCAACAACCTCCAAGTAAGCAATGGTAATAGTAATCTATAAACGGAGAAGAATGCTATTCAATTACGAGGTTCTGTTGGATGTTTACAATCTTACCCACACTTTACATTTAAACCTGCATTCGGGAAATCGGCATTTAGCAATATTACTGGCTATAGTATCTTCATGTTTCAATAATTTAAGCCGCCAGGCTTTAAGTAACCAAGTTCGGGGGAGGGAGGAGGCAAGTTTTATCTAACGACTCTAAATAAGGCTCCGAGTTGAATGAGAACTATAAATCACCCCGTTTCAAACAATAAGAAACCAGTGATATTTATCTTTAAAATTATTTATACAGTGAATCACGTAATCTACTGACTTTTCCGCTTTAAGGCTCGGTAGTAGATAGGTAGGACTCTGTAAATTTTCGGAATCAAAGAATGAAAAAGTTGAGCAAAAACAATGAAAAATATCACTGGTTGATGTGAAAAGGAAATAACACGGTGGAACGGTGAATCATGGTAGATTAAGGCCAAAGCTATAAAAGTTGATAAAGGATATGACGGTGGTAGGTAGGTACCTACTCGTAACTCCAAGAAACACATCGTAACAGACGCCTTCAAGATAAAACTATTCAGGGTAGTATGAAAATCATTCGAATTTCACTCAATAATACAGTTTTTACCTATAAAACTACTTCTTCATGAATCACCGTAACCAAAATATTTGTGATGGTTTCGAACTCCCCGAATGTCGAATATTCAGAAGATCCAGATATATATCTCAATTGCATCGAACATTAATGGTTTTAATTGTGAAAATAAGTACTTAAGCTATGGTTGTGCCGTCCAGAGTTCTGGTAGATAGGTTTTGAGGGGGGGATGAATCAACACGGCAAATCCTCGTGTTTATATTTATTCCGAGCGCTTTCACCCTTTACAGGCTTCTTTAGGGAATTACGGTTAAAGATATAGTGAGGCTAATATTCGTGGATTATAGTACATATCAGGTAGAGCCACCAGGTAAATTTGGGTTGCATCTTGAGCTATATGTTTGACTGGTACTTCTGTCAGCAATATTTAAAAGCCACGTATTAATGTTAATACATTCCCCCTCCCTATGCATTTTATAATAAATGAGCTCAGTACTCAGTCAGTCTTTACTCATAGATCCTCTGTGTTCATTTATATACCCACAACAGTTGAGAAGACGAATGCGTACCTACTGCAGAACCATGATCCCCCTGACCTGCCCTCTTTTTGCTTAACTTGGCTTTTAAATATTGCTCATAGAGGCACCAGCAATATCTAAAGCAGCATCTATACCTCAAGATGCACCCAAAATTTACCTGGTGGCTGTACGTGATATGTATTTTAATCCACGAATATTAGCATCACTATATCTTAACCATAATTCCCTGAAGGGGCCTGTAAAGGGTGAAAGCGCTCGGAATAAATATAAACACGAAGACTAGCCGTGTTGATTCATCCCCCCCTTAAAACCTATCTACCAGAAATAAGTACTGTATAACATTACAAACTTTACATTTTGCTCAAACATATACTTAAATTTTACTGAAAATGTGATTTTTGCCACAAATCACAAAAATCTGCCCGGTAATTCATTTTGCACGTCAGAAAGTTTTACTATTTCAATTGCTATCCCTTATCAATAATGATTCATTGTATGTATAATTTTCAATAATTGGCCTGGGATTGATAGTGATAGTGAGTACAAATTTGTTCTTATTGGAGCAGGTAATTACCAAGATATCAACTTTGTAAAAATCATTGAATGACATCAATCATGTCAGAACCAATGAGCGATGCCAAACCAGTTTAGGATAGCTGATATTTATCACCACTACCACCTCCAAAAGTTTTCATAGATGGGAGCCAGGTGTCAGATTTGGGAGGCAGGTGGGTAGGTGAATGATATACTTGTTTGCTACACCTCATCGCTTTCCGTGTTTTGACATCTAACTAATTATTATTACAACTCCTTAGAAATGTCCTCCAACGATTAGTATAGTTTTCGAAAACATGATTATTCTACTTATCGGTTATTGGCACTCAGCCGAAGTGCTGATATTTCTAAAAAGCAATCTACTTCGGGTCGAGATTTATGGATTCCTGTATCTTTGGACACATTTGTCGCTATGAGCTCATATCGTGGGTTCGTATGTCAACTATAATTCACTCAAACATGAGACGCCCCTGAAATATGCAGGAAGGATGTCAAGTCAGCCGTAAACCCATTGAAAAACTCGAGTTAGACCTAAACTATGTTCTTTGGTGGCAACAATCTTGTCATTACTATGGAGAAGGAAAGAACTGCCAAATGGGTAAGGCATATCAGCTTGCTTGAATTTTTAAGTTGATCAATCATTGGGTTTTACTAACTCCAATGCACAAGCATCGGCAGCAAATATAGAGTAGGGGATTCAACCGATTTTAGGAAGAATTACGATGGGTTAGGTCTGATGTACATTTATGCGTATGCTGACACTACCCTTGATTCAAAAACAATGCAATTCTTAGGCGATTTTAGCCCGCCTTTCACAAATCGCGTAAACTGTTAAATGCATTTGCGTCTCCCGACTATGTATTAGCAAATTTAACTTGGAAGTAGATTAGAACGCAATGCAGTGCTCATAGGATAGAGTGCGCAATCAGCAGTGATTAGGATTCTTTGTAATGTGTTTCAAATACTGTAACTATCTCATACTGGGAGGAAATTGGAATATTTTGTTTTTCATAGAGTGGTATATGAAGTGACTTTCTCCAAGCGGGAACAGCACAATCACCCATATTATTTTCTTGTTTCCTCTTAATCAATAATCTCGCTCCAGCCATTAGTACGGTTAAATGCAAATCAGGAACGGAGTGTGTACTCAGCTGTTCGAGCTCAACATGATGTTGTCCCCTTGATGTTGGGATTGGCAAATTACGATCCAGAGAAATTCTGCAGGTGCTCTTCCCCAATGCAGCCAACAAAGCGGATCAGTTTGTGCCACGTGGATGGATCACCAATACCACCGATTTCGTATTGTAACCGATTAGAGGTTTAATCATACCAGGTAAGTTCCAATTTAATTGAACAAAATTGAAGTCAATACCCACATGACAAGAGAAAGAGGGAACAAATATTTTGAGGTAAGACGTTAAAATCATCGCAATAGTTCCTTTATAGCTCTATTTTTACTTTAGATTAGTAGGAAATACGTTCCAGACAAATGACGAAGAGAAGACCTGTGACTGCGCTCACAACAGTTTCAATAATTATTGTACGTTTGTGCATGAGAAATGGCCACTTTAGAACTCACTAGAGCTTGATCCTCTCAATCTCTGAAAATTCGTACGGAATCAGATGCAAATTGAGGATCAATGTGTGTAATTGGTACCATTTCGAGAAAAAAAAGAAGTTATTGCAATGGCTCGGAAAATTTTAAAATCAAAATTTTTGAAAAAATTCTTCATTGAAATCCGTTTTGAAACATTCTGAAACAAATCCTAGAGTTTAGCACTTTTTCATATATATATATGTCATTCCAGACGATAACTCTCCCTATAATTGTGATAAAAATCAAGCCAAAAAATCAAGCTTTCCAATCTAAATGATTAGTTTGTTGGTCAGCATTTTTTTAGCACAATAAACTGGTCAAATTTCAAAATATGTGCTCAAAAAATCACTAAAAATGGCTAAAAATCGTTTAATTGATTTTTTAGCAGACTATTGCTCAACTAAAGTTTGTTAACTATAAAATAGAACATTCGAATATTTATGCACAAAATTATGCAAAAACTTATTATTATTCATTAAAATTTGATACAAAATCGATACAAGGGCAAAAAAGCTAAAAATTCAAAACTTCTTATAAAATTAATAGTTAACATTTTCCTTGCACTCAAAGATCAAATTTCAAAACAATTTAACATTATTACGAAAATTCGCTCATACGATCATACTTCATGAGTGGAACGTTTTGCATGAACTAAGAGGTTTGTCCACTCTCCAGGATATACGGACAACCATGGAGGTCGATAAGTTCATCAATTTCAAAAACTCGGCTTTATATTGAACTGCGGCAAAGACAAAAAGCCGGAAGCTAATCGAGGCATAAAATTAAAAATCAAATTAATTTTACATAGAAATAGGTTACAATTTTAGAGAAAAAAAATTTTCAACTCGGAAAAGTGAACGGAAATGTAAAAAAGTGAGATGTGAATAATAAACAAGCTCGTAAATATATATTTATATTCTTTCCAAAAGGGGCGAAAACCTTTCTAAACGTGATGTTGAAAACTTTGTTTGGGAAAGAACATTCAGGTTCTCGTATCTCTTCTCGTATCTCTAAAACATAATTTATTATACTTAGCACCGCGGCAGTATGATGATGTATACGAGTTTCTGGGAAATTTTAACCAACGCCGCGTTGAGTTGGGAGCGGAAAGCCCATGTGTCTTCTACCACATCCTTCAAATAAGGTAGCGTAAAAACGTGGCATGTGGCTTCACTACACGCTGCTAGTTCATAAGAACGAAAATCGAGGGGAAAAAGATATTGGTGAAGACAGAGAAGTGTAATTGAGGCTCGAGATTCGGCGGACCTCGACCTCATTCCCACGCATTGTGACGTAATAAATTATTATTTTCTAAGTGGTAAAATCTTATTATTTTTGGATGAGAGGCGCGATGTAGTCAGTACTGCTTTAAGAGTTTAAGGGCACAATGTAGGCCCTAAAATGTAGAAAAAACGATTCATCAGTAATCTATCTCAAAAACTATGTATTATTCAATTCTGGAAGTTTCGGGGTATTTATTTTTAAGGGATAGATCTGATAGATATGTTTATTTCTAGAAACCCTTAGGCTCCGTTCCACAACGGAGGATCACGAACTAATCCAGTGTTAAGCCAGTTATGTCAATGCCGTTTTTGAAGGTATAACATCCAACTCTGGATTTTCCCCCTTTGGTACCCCCTTAGGGTACTAAATTAGTAACTTAAGTACTTACAAGGAGTTCATCCGTTTGATACTTCAATTATTTCATTCACACAAATGTTAAGAAAACTGAAAATTGTAATGGACCACAATTGTGGTGATAGTAATAGTGTAATAGTATAATTCGTGTAATAGTTTGTCCATGTAGAACATCTATTTTATAATCACTGCATGAAATGATAAGGTGCTAAGTTTTTCCATAAATCGTTTTTCCATATATTTCGAAATAACTTCAACTGTTTTGTTGCCTTTAGGGGAGTTTTTGAGTTTTGCTTATTTATTTTTTTCATTTATAAATAATATATAAATAATCACCCTTCATCACTGAATTTTTCCCTGTTCGATGCTCGTCTATCCTCGATCATTTTAGGGTATCATAATTGTCTCGTATCTAAGACCTATCCCGTATAATCATCGATTATAAGAAGATATCATGAATTAAGAAAAGCATTGTGAGGAGAGCTTTCATTCTAAATTTTCCGAACCGTAAACACACAGATTTACAGGTAACTAATCTTTCTAATTCAAGTCAGAAACACTGAATCAGAAACTCTTTGAATACGTGCAATACCCTCAGGTGCAACCCGTGGAGCTTTTGAAAATTTCAATAATCTGAGCAATGATTTCTCATGGCTTTTTTTTTCTTTTTTTTAACCTTTAGGGACGTTATAAGAATAAAACACGTATAATAACACACACACATATCATGTGGTGTCATATTGTTCGGTTACTTCTTTCCAATTGTTTCAGACTTAGCGACTTGATCATAATTATCTTCAAAACTCATAATCCTAGTTCGCATGATATCCAAGATTGCATGAAATCGATCAACTCTGCTGTTCAACTGAACGAAGCCTTCCAGATTTTTTCCCATCTCGCGCTTGCAGACTAGACAAAAAAGAACTCCTTTGCTGATCAACGCTGGATCGAGGACTTTTGAAGTTTTATTTCAACACTTTCCGTGAGAAAAGTTCTTAAATTCTTATTGGTGAACAAAAAATCTCTGAAAAATTCATTTCTAAAGGTATTTATAGTGCAAATAGTGTTTTCTCCCTAAATAGTGTTTTCTCCGCAATCTGTGTTTGGGACAAGCAATCCTGGTTACTACCAACCATGTTATTATAACTCGAGGATTGTTTATACCTCATTATTAACTTTGCGTTTAGCTCCACTGCTTTTTTTTTGGTGGGGGGGGGGGGGGGATCAATTTAGGCAGCGTAAGATTTTAGCATAAATTGAGATCTTTCCAACGGCTGACGGACGGTTTTTATACGATGAAGAATGTGTTGCTCCTGTTAGAAGTTCGGTGCAAAACTGGTGCCGATGTGCTTTTAACGGTTGTGTGGCAAAATAATGACGTGAAAATGCCAAAAACAATGCAGCAGAGAGGAACTATTGAGTGCTGCTAAGACGTTTTTAATTGACAGAAGAAAAAAAACGTTTTCTGCATAAGTGAAGGTTAGTATATCAGGAAACGACCCAGAAATTTTCAGGAAGGTAAATAACGGTAGGGTGGGCATCGGAAACGAATAATTCCATCACAAGCTCGGCACCACGATGCTCAATCTGAGAGTGAAATGGACTGTATTACTTATACATTACAAAAAAACACAGTTTGTAACAATATATTGTAACGCAATTAGAATAAATATTAAGTAATAATTAAAAATCAAGGAGAACCTCACACCCCCCCCCCCCCCCCCCCCCCACTCATGGGTGTATTTCTGCTTTAACACTACTTTTAAAATTCAAAAACGTGAAACATACAATAACTAATCACCTGCTAGCTTTCGAATTTCGTTTCCAATTTATTTTCTGTTCATTCAATGCTTCACTTCTATTTTATATTATGAAAAATATCAATTCAAACATGTTGAAGCATGTTTCAGAAAACTGGAGACAGCATCATAATCTACCTTAAATAATTCAATAAAATAATAGTAATGTCAAAAAATTTACTACTTCATTTCTTTCAAAGGAACTCCACTTACAGTAGTTTTTATCGCTTGTAATACATATCACCATGGTTTCAGGAAATCAGAAGGTCGCGTTGTTTTCTGTGGTTATAGAAAATTACCTAATTCTCCATTTCCGAGTTTCCACTCAATCTTTGCCATTCTTTATTTTTATTTACTCCATCTTGTTGATGATAATTATTAAAGTGATATTACTATTACGTTACTACTTGATTAGTTATCAATTTTCATGACTATTTTCGAGCAGAGAAAAAACTACTATCATGCGGTGTAATTCGCGTTAGTTTCGGTGAAGATTACCTTCTTACGGTCTGCTATGTGTTTTAATTCATTTTCCTGAATTCGGACATTTCTGCGTAGTTTTAAAATTAATTTCACTGAACATGGAGCTGTCAAGACCAAGGTCAGGTCTCTTGAGGGAAAATAAACAGTTCGAGTTCAAACTTGCCGTCTTCCAAGTAAGTTTATATTATTATTGTACTGTTATAAATGTACAGCATGAAATTAAGTAGCTTTAGAAAAGGACTACAGTGTAACTAAATCGCTTATAAAACTGATATAGAACAAAAACCTTGGTAACAGAATCAAGCGCAAATTACGCGGTGTAATTGGTAACAGAAAGCGGTTATGGAAAAGTAGGAACCCGACCAGCTCATTCTAAAATGTGATACATTTACGAGGGTTCCCTTCTGCAACTCACTCTATAGATCCACTCCTCACAGTTTACTTAACGCACGAATCCCAAGATCAATTCCCACTAAAATGCTCTTCATAATTATATAATCGTTGTTTGAGTATTTTCAAAATTGAGGTTTTGTTTTCGTATATTCGACCTAAAAATTCATAACTCCCATCAGATACCCTGCAAAATCAAAAATAGGGACACACTTGTTAATGAACACGTGAAACTCTTTATTAGGTACGCCGTTAAAGTTCAGCGAATGTTACCATTGGATTCAGCGTGAAAAATTACATCGAAATCGACCTAATTGTCAGTTTATGAAGGGTTATTTTTCAAAACCCTAGAATTTCTAGGAAATCCATGTTTAGATATTTTCATGTTTCTGCTTTGGCTCATGAACTCGAAAATCATCCCTAAATGTAAGCATCACGAGAACCCGTTACGTAACCGATAAACAAAGCATGCTTGCACTTGCACTCGGTCGCTGAATAATTATGTTTACAGTAACAGCTTCATATGTTTCGTTGCTATGGTGTAGTTTACCATCCTTAATTAGTGTTGGAGTACATAAAAAAGAGGGTTTCAACGTTTACTAAAGTTATAGCACGGAGAAATACATGAAAATGTGCCACTTTTACCAAAGCTTAGTAATGTCGGCATGTAACTTAGTTATGTCGATATGTCTGTCATTATGTCTGTCTGTTATGGTTAAAAGCATTCCGACTCCTAAAAAGAACATCAGATAGTCCTCAATTGCAGTTGGATTTCACAGCTGCTTTCAAAATATTGACAAAAAACCAGTTGAAAAAATTCATGGATTTTTTTCTTCTTTTTTTTCTCCAGGATCTACTTATAGGGAGCAGAAGCATCGTGACGACATTTTAAAGGTTTGAAAAAATCTCGATTTCAATCACGGTTTTCATTTGATATTTAGGACAGTGTCAGCGATATGTGCGCTGATCCCTAGTTGATCCCCTATGTAAGTCACCGTTGATGGATCAATCTTAGGTACCCTCCACTCATACGAAAACGAAAGATATTTATAACATTCACACCTGCTATAGTTTTCATTCGATTTCGATGACCGAATTTAGGGATTGTGGGTGCATGGACGTTGGTGACCCCTTATGAATTAATTGATGTTATATATATCATTGCCGGATCGATGGTATCTACAACTGCACCAACGTTTTTGGTGAAAATCTTGAATGTGGTGATACTTTTTACGAAAATGAGTATCATAGGAGACCCCATCCCTCACCCACCAACCCATTCGTCTAAGTTTTTTGAGATTGTACTGTTAGTAGGGGATCGGAGAGTATACGATGGAATGCAAGACCCCATTTGGAAGGAAACTCACCCCTAATCCTCACCATGTGTGTGGTGTGTGTGTCATTCCAGACGATAACTCTCCTTAGGAATGAGATAAAAATTATTTTTTAGCAAAATGTGTATTGCTCAAATCAAGTTTATAAAATTTTAAATAGAACATTAAAAAAATCATGTACAAAATTAGGCTGAAAAATTCACTAAAGTGTCATTAAAATTTGCTATAAAATCGATAAAAACTCCTAAAAAAATAAAAATCCAAAATCTTTTTTTGAATAGCAGATTACTATTTAGAATTCGTTTTTTGTCAAAAAAAAAAAAAAATAATAATAATAATAATAATAGTTAAGAATTTCTTTGCGTTCACAGGCTCAAATTTCAAAACAATTTAACATAATATAGTACGATGCTTACGAAAATTCGCTCATACGATCATGCTGCACGGTTGGAACTTTGTACTTTCAAATGGTTATATAGTATTAATGGTGTGATATCTGAGAACTGCTCCAAGCCGTGGGCCATCAATTTAAAACCCAGTATATAAATCAAGGGAATCCTAGTTTTATCGTCTAACGATCCTATTTTTAACCCTAGAATAGAAAGGTCCACTCTAGAGCTTTTATAAGAAAGATAGAGTAATTTTTACTCCTACCTAGAAATATTTTATTTTGTCGTTTGAAAGTGGTGGATTTCATGAAAATAACAACAAAAATTATGTTAATTATTGTTTTTGCATTTATTTACTCTATTAGAGTGACCCTTCTTACTATCTGCTTACTATCTATCTATCAATTGTTGGGAACCAAAAAACGAAAACGAGGCGCAGATGCAATACACGGCGATTTCCCATTTCGTGTGCTTTGTCATAACTTCCAACTATCATTAGTAATGGACAGTTAAAAACATTCAATTGGTTCAAGAACTTCTTTTTTGGTTTAGAACTTATTTTTCCATGGTCCAGTCATACATAATGTGTACCACGTTTCTACGTTGTCACGTATGATTTACGTTTCACGTTGGAGTAAGATTTACAGCATTTTTCCATTCTAGGGTTAGCATTATGCTCCCAGCGACCGGTATGTCTGGCCTCTTCAAAACCGTTGAGTTGCGGTAAGTACCTACGTGCGAAAAAAAAGTGTTGACGACAATCGGCGTCGTCCTCGGTCGTCTCCAAACCCGACAAAAGACGTGGGACGTGAAGAACATCACGGGAGAGGCTGCCCCGGTAGAGTAAGCGGAGTGAGATGGGAAAATCGGAGCGGAGGCATTCACTCGTGATAAAAGTGGTCAATAGACAGAAAGGAGGAGCGTTGTGTTGCTAGAGCGCACGATAGCCCGGCCCTCGCTTTTCCGACGGAGGTGCTTCCCTCTTCGCTGATGCGTTTGTGCTCTATTTCAATCGATGATTTTGAAACAGCTCGTACGGCATTTGCCGAATTTTATGAGAGCGCGTATTATTGTTCCAATAATATTTTTATGTTTTTCATAATGTTTGGTTGTTCTCAATATTAAACTAGTGTAATCGACCAAGGAAACCATTATAAGTTCGTATACGATTTAAGGATATCCCCGTCTTCTCTAATACCACGTTTATAACATACCTAAACTTACGTTTTTACAAGTTATGGAAAATTTGAAAATTAAAACGCTTACATACGAGTCTGCAACTGGGACATTTTATGTCTTTAGTTGCAGACTCGTTTGCAAGCTCTAAGAGCCAATCAGCTGATACGGACCCTGGGCATCGTCAAGTAAATGTCCTAAAGAGGGTACATACGAAATTACAGCTTCCTAAAGAGTAAAGTATAGAAATTACCTATTAAAATTATTTAACCTCCGCTTCACAAATCAAACCGTTCTCGCAATATTCGGATCACCTGCTATGAATCAAATCATCGAAACACCAACCAGCTCAATGAAATCATCAGAAATTAACAAGCGGTTTCAATCATGTTCACAATATCAATTATTGACAATGATCAACTGTGTGTAAACAATTATTTATGTAACCATGTCCATAACTCAGTTTGTTGGCCACGCACTTAGCAGTAGTTAACATAATATGGTTGGATAAATCGAGAGCTTTCGAACGAGTGGTCAACGAATTTTGTCGGATGAAAAACGACGAAGTACCATTTCCCTAGCAACGACTCGGTTGTAAGCGGAAATCATCAGAAAACCAACCGTAACGCTTTTAATTTAACGCTTTTTTCGTTTATGTGCCAAAGTAAAGACATAAAATGTCAAAAATGGTTTTATTTCAAGAAACGTGAATTCAAAACATCAAATTGAGGAGAAAAAACACCTTTAGCAGGCTAAAGAGTGATGAGCGCAGAATACTGTTTTATCTCCATTTCAAATTTTAGATTGATAAGCTGAATAGCAAATAAATTTGCTCTGGATATCACAGTGGTGACAGTAGCCTTCTTGTGTATGTCCTAGCTACGTGTCATTGTTATATATTATGTCTTGCTACGTTTCGTTGTCAGATAACGATATTCGGCAAGAAGGGCTCAGTAAAAACGTGCTCTATGTCAAACAATCAATGATCTGTACGTAACGAATAAGAGGAAGGTATGTGCAACACCCGAATCGGCTAAATTTTTGTATTAAGGTATATATACCATGATACTACTCCACATTGAGTTAGGTTTATTTGCTTTTTTAATCGTATTTGGGTAACTCAATGTAATGGAAAATGTTAGCAAAATAGGTTGCCTTTGCTTTTATTGAGACGACTCTGAGCAAAGCGGCAAAGAATAACCAACACTTAACTTGTGATAGGTGTTGTTTTCTTACTATGATAAAATTTAAACCGATGATATGTTGATTCAAACCCAAAAAAAGTCCTAGTACATAGTCCCTATTTACTATGCTACAATCGTCTCCATTTTTATCAGCGACGATACAAAGGCTCGTACTACCTCAAGTAGTAATCCTGGTTACTTCTAAATCACGTTATTATATCCACCTCGGGTATTTTTTTATAGATCATTAAAAACTTTGTACCTAGCTCAGCTGTTTTCATTTTCAAAGCGTTTTAAGCAGCGTAATATTTTAGCATAAAATGAGATCTTCCTAACGAGTGGTGAACCATGCCTTCGGATGAAAACAGCGTTAAATTTTCGTAAGAACAAGTTAAGTTGCAAGCGGAAATCTTAGAATTACTTCCGTTACATTTTGAGTGGTCTCTAAACCTTTTTACTGACGCCCAGAGCTAATATATCTATGTATGTGAAGATCCTTGTAAAAAATTCATTAGCCTTCTATTTTCCACTTAGTCACCTAGTTTGTAGAGGATCAGCATATATCTTCTATATTTGAAAGTTTTTGGAAATTTATTTATAAACGATTTTTATCAGAAGGAGATGAAGAAGATGTGACATAATCTTAGTAATTTATAAATACATTGAAAGACCAGACACAATTACAACGGAAATCCCTCATCATGAGTTCGAGTTCATTGTAACATGAGTTAACTCATAACTACAATCAGATGAACTGTTATAATATGGGCAACGATTAAATATTTAGGTATTTCTTTCAAAATTAAATTTTGTTTGAAAATTTAAGATTAATCGTAAATTTTCGAAAATTTAGATTATTTAAATCCGTTATGGAGTGTTTTGAAACGATACTGAGGTTTCACAGAAAACCCTGATAGACATTTAGAAACACGAAGTTCTAAGAGAGTACATACTTAATGCGGGTGGATATTTTCATTTTAAAAGACAAATTTTGGTGAGTTTTTATTAGTATACGGAAGTGAAAACAAGGGCTTCTACAACCTTGGTCGACTCGGAGGCAGTAACACAGCTTCTCGACGAACCAAAGCAATCAAATTAACAACGATTAAGATCAATAATTACACCCGCTGTCTTAATTTCATTGAATGAGAAATACTTCTTATTAGATAAACGCTAAATTGTGAAGGAGCGAAGTTCGAAACTGAAAGGGAGTCATCCCGTCTTATTAACTAGGGGACTGTTAATAATTGTTCCTATATTTAGATTGAAACTTGGCTCAGGACCTTATCGAATATAAATATAATCGGGAACCTGAGGTCGGCCAACCTCAGCGACGTGACAAAGGAGCGGGTGGGACGATGCGCCTGGCGGCAAAGATAATGGAAGTTGAAAGGATGTGGGAGCATGAATTGTTAAAAGGTATCTACGTAACTTCGTAAGCCGTGAATATTCCGAATTCACAGCAAAATGTGATACGAACTAAATTCCTGTCTAAGATCAAAGAGTTCTACTATATGATGCGATCACTACAAAAATCACTGACTGGACTTATGGTAGATAGGTCCCTGGAATATTATTGTACTTGAATAATTATGTACTAAGTAACTAGCTTTGTACCCGTGCTAGAACAACGGACGATTAATGGTACTAACAGCACGGTATTGTTTCATTATCAAAATATTCGTTTCATTATTAAATCGTTCAGGAAATATCAAGTGGTAGTAATGTGTTGTATCAGAACAAATTTCAATTTCCTCGGCTGAACAGGAACGGATTTAGAACAATCGACTGATCAGAACGGGGTCCGTCATTTCATTCGTCTCTTAACATCCAAAAGAGGCTCCCTAAATTTGAACTTTCTATAGTGAACAGGAGAGAGTTCAGTCAGCTTATCACAGTCTTTCACTGCATTCGTCTCTGGATATTCCAGAGAGGCTCCCTGCTAAATTTCCACTTTCTAGAGTAACAAGACAGAATTCAAGACGCTCAGCTGATTAGGCTGGAGCCCATCGATTCATTCGGCACTTGATGTTCCAGTGACACTCCTTATTGCTGAAAAATGTGGGCTGCTTAAGGACGTTAGGGATAATTTTCAATCCAACGACGATCGCTGGGCGAGAAAAGCGAGAATTCACAGGGCTGCTAAAGAACGCATGGCATCATTATCACAATGATTTTGGCGTATAAAAAAAAATACTATTAAATCACTTTTAGGGTGAATTTGGAAATAGTGGTTCTCACTCAGTAAATGAAGACAGAGCCCGTGATTTCATTCGTCTCTTGATGTTCCATACAGGCAGTCTATATAATTTCGCTCCCTTGGGTGAACAGGAGAGAATTTTATTTAGCTCATTCTTTCCACTACGTACAAGTAGTCTTCAAAAGGAAGTTGAAGGTGGAGGATTTTTAATGGGGATTAACTCATTATTTTCGTTGAATTAGACAACGTTTTCTTTAACTTCCGTTATTTATTAAAATGGGTTTGCACAACTTCGTCGCGAGTGATTAAGTTCGTATGCTAATTTCTTTGCTATTCAACCTATGAAATTTGAAACTGAGGCCTCATGGGACATTTAGAAACGAATCATAAAGTCCGAAGCCCCCTAGATCTGTTAAGTGAGCTCCGGAAAGATTTTGGTAAGCTATTCAACCAATGAAGTTGAAATTTTAAATTGAAGCCTTTTGAGACAACTAGAAATAAATCATTAATTCTGAAGCACTCTAGATCATCTGAGTGAACTTCGGAGCTGATTGGTTAGCTATGAACTGAAATGTGAAATGGAGGCATCCATGGAGGACGCATAAGATCTGAAGCCCCCAAGATTACCGTACTGAGATCAGGCTAATTTCTTTACAAATCAACATATACCTAAAAATTGAAATGGAGACCCGTTGGGACGTCTAGAAAGGACCTCTGATTCTAGTCTATGTAGTATGTAGTTCGAAGCCCCTTAATGGAGCAGCTGAGTGAACTCCAGAAGCCTATGAATAGCCTTTTTTTACTTAGAAAACGCATAAAAACATTTCCTATGTTTCTTTAGTCTTTAGGTGGAGTTAAAACATATTATATATATATATATATATATATATATATATATATATATATATATATAATATGTATATTAATTGCTATGCAATTCTTAGGCCGACCCCCAATAATTTTTTTTGAAACGCCCGAGACGAAATTAAAGATGATTTTCATGTACAACCGAGTAGTTGAGTAGTTGCTATAGATTGTGTCACAATTTCAGTGTTTTTCACGTACAACCCAATTCATCGCAGTTTTCATCGCACAAAAATCGTTCGCCATGTGATAAATGTTCACATTTCAAGCTACCAATTTCCCTCTCCTTACGTACCTGGCTACATTCCAAAAGTAAGTTGATAAGTTGAAGTAAGAATTGCATAGCAAATTATCCTCGTTTTCTACGCAGTAGAAAAGAGAAAAGATCCGGCGAGGCGCGAAGCGCCGAGTATAGATTAGGGGGGTCCAGGGGGGTATACCTATATACGAGTATTTATATATTTACTTCATTTTATTTTATTTGTTTTTTATTTATTTATTTTTTTTTTTTTTTTTTTTTTTTTTTTTTTTTTTTTTTTTTACCAAAAACTATTTTGGTATGTATTATCTTACACAAAATGAAGAATTAGTCTCCTAAAAAACTTTCTGAGTTACTTAGATGACAATAATTACTGCCTGAGAATGTGATGGGAATGAGAAGACGCTGACATTAAATGGTTACTTTAATTTTCATGAAGGATAGAAACGTTTACAACTGCACATGTGACAAAAAGTCCTATATCAAAGAATATAGGTTCCGTAACCTCAAAATGTTTCGTCAAAAAACGTACTACATAGAACGTAGGTCGGTATGCTGTATAGTCAACAATCGTTTGAGGCTCTTACTCATTTACAAAAGGAGAAACACCGTGACACTTGGAATGCACGTTGCCAATGAAATAGGTACGGCACGATCTTAATTCACCCGTTCGTTCGTTCAGTTGTTGCCATGTACAGTTATAAATCTTGTTGAAGACGACGTCTCACCCGTAATAACGACAACCCGCTCGGAATTAGCGTTCGCCGAGTAATCGATTGGCAACTGTAGCGAATCCAGCGTTGAAAGAAGAAATCACGTTCTCTAATGAAGTCGGTCGGCTGGCAGAATCGGGTAAAGTGTTGGAATGAGCCAAATCGAAGCGTTAGGTCGTTAATACCCTGTATTTATAGAGCCCTTCCCTTATAAATTAAGTGATTCGATTTCCTAATTAGATGTTGTTTTCTGTAGACTCTTGAACTGAATCAACCAAACGGCGATAAGTCTAACTGAAAATGATGCGTAGATTTCACAACATGGTAATCTAACTAATTTATTAACTATTTTGAGAGAAAGATCTCTAAGAGATATTTCCGTTAAGCTTCAAAATAGTGGCTCTCGGTCGACCGGATATGTGTGCAAAAATGACTTATCATATCAAATAAATCAATCAATTCAAAGGATCTTTAGTTAAAACTCAGCCTGGGCCCTTAGATTTGTTGCAATCTATTTGATCCATTCAATAAATCAAAATATTGTTAATATTCATTATTTTATTTTAATATTCTACTATTGTAATTTTGAGATGAATATTTTATTCTTTCAGTCTTATTGCTGGGGGTCATTTGGAAATTTTGTCATACGAAATTTTGAATGTTTTTCATTTGGGAACTGTAACATTGTAATTTCCCATCCCACACAAATCTTTTACCAAACGTTGGCAAGCACTCATTTTATGCAAAAATGATAGACTACCTAAGCTGCTTTAAAAACCAAGCCAGCTGAGTTTCATGCCAAGTTATTAACGAACTATAAACCATAACCATGTTTTATCATGTCGTATTGTTGCTGCATACCAAATTTCAGCATCCTCCGTCTACTTGGAGAGAAATGAGCTCTCGAGCTCATTCATCTGATCACGGTGGGTCCTCACTTTGTCAATCGTAGATAGCAGACCTAAACCCCCAAAGGCTCCATGCCGAACTCCATCCTCCTACGTCTATTAGGAGGCTAAAAAATCAATAGAATTATGACGGCTAGCGCTGAATTTTCGAGCGCATAACCTATCGGTAAACATGATACACGTTAAATGTAGAGTAGACATTTAATTTTGCAGCAAAACATGATTTCAATTTAATTTTGTTTGATACTGACTAGTTAGAAGTAGGATACAACCTTTGCAATTTACCAGCGTTGAAGGATACAACCTATGCAATATACCAGCGTTGTAGGATATAACGTTGATTGGTACACCCAAAATGTTTAAAATTTGTTTCCTGGAGTTTCGACTTCAATATTTATTACTTGATGATGGAAAAAACCGATTACTCCATTAGAGAAAATAGTCGAAGATTCGGGATCCTAAAGAGATTTTCCTGTAGGTCTCGTCTTTCTTTTAATATGGATATGTCTAAGCTCGGGGGTCATTCCAAGCCGTTTTCACATTTCAATGGGCAAATTTCCTCTTCCTTAACCCTCCTGGGAAGTCCTGGTCAATATGCCCTAATCTGAATGTTTACTAATGGATTGATGCTATGCATTTTTAAGATGCGAGACTAGCGAGCATCCAGACCACTGATCTAAGCAAAAACCACTCAACTTAAGCTGAATACAGCGGCATCTGTATAATACATGAGTAACGAGCGCGAGTTAAAGGAACACGATCTAAGGGAGCAGCGCTTGCCAGAATATAATCTATATCAACGAACCAATTCAGCTTAGTACCGAATAGAGGGGTAAAATCAGCAGTGAGAATTAGGGTAAGCACTTCCATTCATGAATGTCTGCATACCTACAAACCACACCTATTAAATTGCGAATGGAAGAACATTTGCGGTACCATAAGACCAAGTCCAAGTAACAATGTATCAGCGTGTAGCGTTGTAGGAATTCTTTCTTTCTTTTTCTCTTAGGGAGATTTATCCTTTTCCGGACTTCTTCCGTATCCCATTCGCTGCCCATTACCAATATATTATATCCTACAAGATCCAACTATTGATCAAACTATGTTTAAAAATCGGTGTAAAATTATCAATATCCATTGATAATTGCTTTAACCTCAGGGTTTGGGAAAAATAGCCAATTAGAAAAGAAAATTTTGAATTTAATTTATTCGAAATCACGACAGAATCGTGCCGTCATGTAGTTACCTACTTCTAATCGACTTATGGTGGCCTGCTGATTTTGCATTCATCAGATGCACTTGGTACGTGCCACTGACAAACATTACTTTTTGTTAGATACCATATTAGGATGTTAGCTGTTAGCCCGTAATGTACATGACTCGTACTACAACATTGTCGCAACTTAGTTTATCGAGTTATATGCATTAATGATCTCCCTAGTCTCAGCGTCGTTTCATTCGCGTTGAAGTTGGGTACTCTTTAAGTGGCACTCGAACAGATTGTAGAGTTGAGCGAAGGAAAATATGAGCACCACTACTTACTTGTTCGAGTTTCAGTTGGAAAGGGGAAACTTCGTTAGCTGTGTAATCAAGTTAACGCACTCAGTCCCATTATGGAGGTGAAGTTACGACGCAAAGAGCTCGAGATGTTGTGCAGGTCTTTACATCTTTGTAGTTACTTACCTACAAATGAAACTTGAGATCGGCAAAATAACTGTATGGTCGTAGTAAACACCAGTGCACTTATTGAGGTTCGATGAATCTTCAGGCATGTACTTGTAACAACAAGCAGAGTTTATATCTCAGGTGTAAGCAGTTATCTACCTAACCCATAGAATGTTTTGTTCCCCAAATCGCTGCAAGAGCGAGTTGGTATCGTCACTATAAATTCCCGTGCCTCAAATCTGATACGTAAAGTTGGGTGCCATTCCTAAGGTAGGGCTCACGTAGAGACTGCCGTCTGCTTTACCGACTAAACAGTATTGTTCACCAAACTTCTACAAAAGTGAGTTGATGTCCTCATTGATATGTACATGTAACTCCAAAATCAAGTAAACGTACTCATTTTGAAAAACAATTTTTCAAATTTCTGCAAAAATGTCAAAACTCCCCTATCTAAAGGTAGAGTTTCCCTTAGACTCTAGACTTAGACCTTAGATTATCTTGAGTAACAAATATTTACAACTTGTAACACTAATGATCTTCTCTATTGGTATAGATATGTCGATGATATTGTCATTCTATGGAAGGGCACGGAAAGACAACTACATTCTTTTCACGAAAAAATCAATAAATTAGATCCTTTATCAAATTTACCCTCGAAATCGGCGGAAATAAACTCAATTTTTTAGATCTATCCATCTCTTTGGTAAACGAAAAGCATGATTTTTCAATTTATAGAAAAGATACATATAGCGATATAACTATCCATAGTACTTCAAATCACCCTGTAGTCCATAAGCATGCAGCCTTCCATAGTATGATTAACCGAGCACTGTCTATTCCAATGAGTGAACAAAATTTATCAAAAGAAAAATCCATTATCAAAAGCATAGCGGTTAGTAACGGATATGGAGGAGATCTCGTTGATACCATATGGGATAATGTTCTTAGGAAAAAGAGTAGGGAAAAAGTTTCCAATCTGGCCAGGGAAGATGTAAATTTAGAAGAAAAGCAATGGATAAGTATACCTTATTATGGAAAAATTTCGGATAAAATCGGCAAAATTCTATCATCGAGAGGTTACAAAGTAGGTTTTAGAACTAAAAATAGTCTTAAAGCATTACTAGGATCCGTTAAGGACAAAATCAATGTTAAGGATAAAAGGGGGGTTTATAAACTAAAATGTTCTCGTGGCTACGAATATTGCGGTCAAACTGGTAGGAAATTCAGGGAAAGAATAGACGAGCATCAGGAGGATTTCAGGGAAAATAAGGGTAAGTCTACATTTGCGAAACATCTTAAGGAATCCAATCATAGTTACAATTTTGATTTGACAGATAGACAGTTCGTAGAATTTCTTCATTTTTGTCCGAAGGGAGGTATGTTGAATGTACTTGAAAAATTCGAAATTATCAAAAGTGACAGATCTGGTAAATGTTTAAATGAGGATATACCTCAATATATTTCACCACTGATAGGTCCTTTTCTATAAAGCTTGGAATTATCCCTTTACAATGTTGAAACCATATTTGGTTATTTCCACCTTTCACTTCATCTAATTAGCTATAATCCCCCGTCACCTTGTTTGCACTTAATTGGTTGTACCTCCTGCCCCTTTCCTTTCTCTTGACCAATGGGATTCAATCTCCCTTCACCTGTTACTATAAAAGCTGTGTCCTTTCAAAAGTGTCTTCAGTTATTGTTTGTTACTGATGATGGCCTAACCGTCGAAATCGATTTAACAGTGTAACTCTTTTATTTTTCGTGGAAATATACAACGTTTTTCTCTAACTTCCGTTTTGCACAATTTAAGTCCCCACAGTTGGGCAAATTAATTTAAGTCCCCAAAGTTGGCAATATTAATTTATATCAATTTTATTTTCCTAAGGTATAAGTCTCCATAGTTGAGCCTCCGTTTTGTCCCGATTGTTCAATGAATACTTCTTATGAAGATTCATTGACAATCCATCCCTTTTTAATTTCTCTTTTTCCCATCCTCAATCACCAATGCAGCTATTAATGAAATATTGAGCATCAGTTCTCAGCTATTAACTATTCCACCTAGTTAACATACTTGATCTTCAATCAAGTATGTCTTTAAGGGGAGAAGTGTAACTGAGTTACCTCCATCGAGGTCCCGTCAGGGCTTCAGAGATAGCGCTGTCGGGGTCCCGTTGATGAAACAAAGGGCGTCGCGGCCTGTTCTCGAATGTTTTAGCAGCTGGGTTTGGCGTTGGATGGGCTTTCCAGGTGACTGGAAACCAATCTACTCCAAACATGGCTCATTAAAAGCTATTAGTAGGAGTGGTATCTCTCTGGCGGGATGCTCCTTACTCTCCTCTACCGTTTTATGAGGATTTAGGCCCCCGGGCGACGGCTCCAGTGCTCCCGTCGAGTCCGAGGGGCGAAAGTTGGACACCCGAGTGATCCCCTTCACTTCACAATCTCGGAAATAGATTGTCCCGAGTGATCCCGTAGACAATAAGAGAAGTAGCACTGGAATCGACATGAATCCTTGGGGCATTTACCATCAGTTTGTTGATTACCTCTCTCCGTGCACCATGTCGGACGTGAAATTTGTTAGTGGCGGAAGCCGTCAAGAGGCTGTTGCATTTATTGACATTTATTCAAATATAATTATCATAAATTATTAGCTGGGGGTGTAAGAAGGTGGAATTGTAGTGCATGGGGTGGGCAAATCCGATGTAAATCATACGCTAAAACAGATGGATGAGAGGTGATTCTCAAAACCCCACATAACCATGAACCCAAGACCACAATAGAAACTAACGAATTATGGGCGGCCGTCAAAAGAAACGTCATCGCAAATGAATTTTCTTCCCGCCCATCAAAAGTTTTCCTCTAATCGGGAAATTAGAGGAAAAATATATCGCTATTTACATGTTATTCCTAATAAACTTTTTCAGCTGCACAAAACCAATTTTTAGATTGTTGCAATTTTTGGGGTTTTATTAATTTATTAGCTTGTTTTAATGAAATTGAAGTAAATTTTTCTGCTGAATTTTTTATGTAAGTTTTTAAATGCCCTACTTCATGTCCGATCACCTTTTCTTGTGTAGTACTCTGTGTTCGAAAATATTGTGTACTGAACCTAATGCACGTAATAGTTGATTACATTTACAAAACGCATTGTACTGGCTACTTTTCAAACACAGGATCACTCAGGCGTGTCGGAGCACTCGCGCTTTTTTTCTAGGGGAGCACTCAGGTTAGGCGGAGCACTGGCGAGATTTTTCTACGGGAGCACTCAGGTGTTTTTTCAGCCCCTCGGGAGCACTCGGGCGGTCTCCCAGGCCCCCATTGCACCTCTGGGGGGGGGGGGGGACCTAAATTCCTCATATATGTCACCCCCATAAGAAAAGGCTTGCTTGCGTATTCCAGCAACCGGATGCGTTTTGCAGTTTTGCGGTTTCCCGCACAGTATGTCATTAGACTTACGCGGCCCGCGGCGCGCAGTCCGGCGCAGGCCATTCCTTCAATGTATTTCAAATGAGGTGACTTTACCTTCTGAGTTTTGGAACGCAAAGGCTTGCGGCCACTATCTGCGGCTGTGGTCCGACTCGTAGGATGAGGAGTCGGGACGCACACCTTTGCGGTCGAAAGAATGCAAAACCCACGCGACATCATTCTAATTTTCCATGTTTTGGAAGGGAACTACACTGTGAACCACAGAATCGGAACTAATTCTCACCATTCAATATTGTGTCTCTCACTGTTTACCCTGTTTCAAGTCCCAACTAATTTCATTTCAAGTTTTCGATTTCAACATGCCGTTTTCTTCAACTGACGAAGAGAACCTCGTTCATCATGTTTCAAATTATCGTTGTACGAGTAGATATGTAACTGTGAGATAGGGATTATAAAGACACAAAGATCGTATGGGAGAAGATTTCAGAGCTGACGAATAAATTGTTATTAATGATTAATAATAATATTATATAGTTATAATTTTATATGATTGTACAACAATAATATTGTTTTAATTATTATTATTTTTTATTCATAGCAACTAGAAAATTGCCGATCATTGAGCCAGGAGAAACCTCTGAACTGTTCTTCATTTTGCTTCAAGTGTCCACAGATTAACTCTTTTTGTAAAAACCTTCCTCCTGTCTCATTCGATACATTGGAGCATGAACCTCTCCATTACTGCCATTACGAATTCTGCTTCCTCTTCTTCTTATAAAAGGAAGTACAAAGCAGCATTCCTTGACAACATCTTGAAATACACTACTCTTGAGAGAGCTAAAGAAGGTACTACGTCTCATGCAGCTCCAGTAGTAGGTAGCAGCAGTGGGAAAAGTCTCTTCCCTGCGTTTGCGTATGCGGTTACAGCCGCAGCCGCGGGCCCGCGAGGAAACTCTACCTTAAGGGAGTCGTAACATCTGGATTTCTTACTTCAAAGTGATGCTCAATTTGGTTTGCCTGATCTCTAGTAGACGTTGAGATCTAGTCTACCAAAATGTATATAATTACTTAGTACTGTAATATAAATTAGTAGTACGAGTAGTAAATATTCCAACAGTAATTGAGGTATTCGTGCAGGTTTATTCTCATAAAAGTTATCTGTACGACCTAGTTCTCACATGTTTACGTACCTAGCGAAGATTTCAAAACATTGTTTACCGTATCTACGTAGGTTTAGTTTTTATGGTCTTGTATGAATGAGTCAGCAAATTGACAAAAGTTACGTAATTCTCAACGAAATTTTATTCGGAAACTAATTACTTCTACGTGAATGATGGAAACATGCGTAGGTATGTAATTATTACCTACAGTTTCATCTCTCCGTCAGATTATCGCCTAATTAACTAGGTACCAATGTATTATAACTCAAAAATTTCGTTGAAAACTCGGCGCTCCGAATCATTAACTGAATTCTCATGTCGTTGCTAATATTTATCGTGATTATTGTAACATTTTAACTTTAAATATGAACACAATTAGAAATTAAATTACTTGACAGTACTTAAATTACTTGAAAGTTTTGTTGATCAAATCTCATACTACGGTTGTTGAATTAATGACACTACTGAAGGTAGGGAAGCTTTGAGTTCGTACAAGAAGTTATTTTCCCTCCAAAATCACCATTTTTACTTGTATTTTGCGTTTCACAGCTTTCTGATCAATTTCAGTTCCATGTCTGTCTGTTGTTTTTCTAATGGCAATTTGTTGTCACACTCAAAACAAAGTAGTCTCCTAGTCATAGTCTCGTCTCATAGTCGTGGTGTAACGTTATAGTATGATTCTGATAAACTTTCAGTGATTGTGCGGGTCAGCTCCTAGATAGTTCCCTATAAATTCCATTGTCGTACAATCAATCATCCTGTACGCATGCTGAAACGAGAATTTCTTATAATGTCGATTCCTCAAGATCTATTCGTCCGATTTCGTTCGAATTCGGTGGGTACTTGGGTATAAGTCTCGGGACGGTATCCCATGAATTTCGGAGTGATTTGTTATAGTATGTTGCGCACTCGAAAACCTGAAATTGGTTGTTATAGATGGAATTCCGAGACTAAACCGATTTTGAAGAACTCATCAGGGATTGTGAGAGTTAGGTCTGAGTGTTGGTCCCATATATACCTTATATAGTAAATGCCGTTGGATTGATGGTAGAATGCGGGCCTCTGTAACTATTAATAGTCCTATTTCACAGATAACCATGTACGCTTTCAATACTGTTCTATTTCGTATTCAAAATTTTGACTCGTATTTTGTTCATCAACTGATTCTATTCGTCCATGTTAGAATAATAAGTGAGGAAGCTTTGCTACCCTCCAAACTTGGCAGACTTTTTTTCCTATTGTTCGATTACAAAAATGCATCGTTGATAAGCGTTACCCAAAATGTGAATAACACCCTACATATTCATGTTGAACTGTTTTTAATTTTTTCAGATCACGTTTGTCTAAGTCTAAAACAATGGTACTTGATCTTACAAGTTCCAAGTTGTATAATTGGTGGGATTCAATCATAATGATGTTATGAACCAAATATTTTGCAAGTACTCTGAGTGTGTTGGTTCAATAAATGCTGCATACAGCATTGCGTTTTAATTACTTAACCAGATGAGAAATTGAAAAGTCTATCGTGAAAAAAATTGTTTCTTTTGATAGTAAGGTACCCTTTCAGGAGTGATCGTTAATAACGAAATGGATTGGTATATGGTTGGATTGCATTTTTCAATTTTGTACCTAAAACGTAATTCAATACTGTTCAAAAAACTGACTCGATTTCATCTTATAATGGCGAATATTTTCGTTGATAAAAGGATAACGTTTAGCTATCAGGTAGCAGTGGCTCTTTTCTAGCGGGCAGAGTAAAAGGATGATATAAATATTCGTACCTTTCTAGTTTTATTATAATATCAGGATAACGTAGGTACTCAAATTACGAACAGTTACAAACACTTTTTCAAGACTTCCAAACACTGTAATAGTATAGGTTTTTGGGTACCTAAAAATAAATGTCAGTGTATGAACCACTATTTTCATTTTAGCGAATTTTCTTAGAAAATAAAGCTATTCCAATGGCTCCAAAAATTTTAAAATAAAAATTTTCAAACATTTTCTTCATCGAAATCTGTTTTGAGGCATTCTGAAATGATTCCTGGATTTCAACGCTTTTTTCTATGTATATATATATATATATGTATGTATGTGTCATTCCAGTCGATAACTCTCGATAGAATTGAGATAAAACTTCGTTCTTTCGCCAAAAAATCAAGCATTTTAAAAGAAAGGATGAGTTCGTTGGACAACACTTTTTGAGCATATTAAATTGGTCAAATTTCAAAAAATGTACTAAAAAAATCACTAAAAATAGCTAAAAACGGCTAAAAATCGTTTAATTCATATTTGCTGGTAGAATATTGCTCAAATAAAGTCTATCAACTATGAAATAGAACATTCAAAAATGTATGTAAAAAATTATGCTGTAAAATGTACTTGAAATTCATTTAAATTTGCTAAAAAATCGATGAAAACTGCAAAAAAGCTAAAAATGTAAAACCTCTATTTGAACTGGAGATTATTATTTAGAATACGTTTTTTTCAATAAAATCAATAGTTGATAATTTACTTGCACTCAAAAAGCTCAAATTTCAAAACAATCTAATATTAGGTATATAATACGATGATTTACGAAAATTCGCTCATACGATCATGCTGCATCACTAGAACTTTTTTATTAATTGTATTAACAAAAACTTTTAAATCTTCAAAAAATATATCACGAGTTGATGTTTATTGCTTCCCCTATGAAGGTGGGTAAGCTTCGTGTTCGTGAGAGAAGTCGACAAAAAATGTTGTTTTCCAAGATCAAAATTTCCACTGTTTTTTGCTTTTCAGAACTTGATAATAAATTTTGGTGCATGGTATGTCTGTCTGTCAGTCAGTCTTTGGTGAATCATCGTCACGCCCGATTTTAATTAAATTCTCAGGGATTGTGCGGTTGGCTTTTAGACGGTCCTTTATAATTTGTATTGCGGTCGGATATATATTACCCAATGCGCATGCACAAACGTGGATTTCTCCGCCACCATCTATTGGCCAGACGACGAAGAGAAATACCTCAAGTGCTCGACTTCTCTAATAGCGGCAATAGTATAGACCCGTCGGTTCTTCCCGATTCTGATTGTCACGTAGGTACCACTCTTATAACACCTTTCTAGAAAGCCTTTGCTGAGATCGCTGAAAATCATCTAAAAACTCAGGTGGAATACTCTATTGACTGTAATGGATATTTTGATAATGTTGTAATTTCATGTTTTTTTGGAAGTATAAAACAATATTGGAAGAGTTAATTATTTATTAAAAGCTGGAATAAATTACTCGCTGTGCACTTTTCAAAACAAGGACTGACTAGATAAGCTCATTAGCACTCTGCCAAAAAAGTTGCCTACTTCGTTCAGACACCCTTAGCTCACCATTTTGATTCATAATAACTCTTCAGAAGAAATCGTTCTCAAAGCGCAGCTATAGTGGTTTGCCTTCTCAGCTATAAATCACCGATGCGATTATCATCATTATGAAAAATGATGACGCGCCTAGAAAATAAACCGTCTACATCTATTCTAGTCTACGTATATCAGGGAAGCGGGCGGGACAATGCGGGTCACGGGTGGTGGACCACTGAAGTCATTCATATAAACAGATTCTCCTGCAACGTGGGCCTTTCTATAATAATATAATTCGTTCTCAACTCAAATCTCTTTTACCTTCTCGAATTAAATGGTTAGACATAATTTTGTTAGAAACCATACAAGGATGGTTTCTATTACTATTCGGATTTAATATATTTGGACCAATTCCTTTTCTAAGACTACATTTCATAATTTGTTGTTCCAGGATTTTTGTACGAAGTTAAACAGTTGCGATCGCTCAAAACGGTCTAGAAACTACTATTTTGAAGAATTTCTAATCGAATAACCAATTTAAGACGCACAGAACTAACACTCAATTTCAACATTTGTGCAATATTTTGATGCAACATGGCCATACGAGCAAATTTGAGTTGACATTTTTTCCCATTCATATTGCTTTTGAGTCTGCAAGGCAGGGGAAGCTTTTTTTTTCACATTCAAAACGAAAAAAGTTTTGTGCACCTAAATGAAAATTTCCACTCACATTTTGCGTTTCAAGGCCTCCTGAACCAATTTGGTTTCGTGTCTGTCTGTCCATCAACATTTCCTTGCCACAGCCATAACTTCCACAATTTCGATTGAATGTCGATGAAATTTTCAGGAATAGTGTGGGATGAGATGGCCCCCTATCAGTTTCATCATGATTGAATTGTCAGTACGCTCTGCGCATACGTGAACGTAATTTTCTTTTGATAGTCATAAGTCCGTCAATGTTGAACATATTTTAGTCAGGTTTTCAGGGATGATGCGGGGAAAGTCCCTTGAAGTCCCTTACAACATTCATCATTATTGAATCAGCGGTACGCTGTGCGCATGAGCGAGCGTTTGTCTTTCTATATTCCCTTGCCACAGCCATGATTTCCACAATTTTGATCGGATTTCAATCACATTTTCAGGAATAGTGTGGAAATCGTCTTAGATGGTCCCCTATCAGTTTCATTATGATTGAATCAGCGGTACGCTCAGCGCATGTGTGAACGTAATTTTCTTGTTGAAGTCATATTGAAGCCACGAGGAAGCTTCTGTGCCATGTCCTTGAAAGTTTATTTTTTCATGTTCTCAAATCGTAGTAGGTAGGTACTTTGTGTGCCCGGACATTATCAACTATTTTCAATAATACCGAACAAGCAATTTTTAAATAATATTCAGCCATACATGCCCTTTATTAAATTTTTAAATTTGTTTTGTAGTTTTTACCAATGAAACACGCAGACAGAAACATTTAATGAAATTCAAGTATATGTTTCAGAACAGTTTTCTGCACAAAAATTTAATGTACTAGTTCATTTTTTATCAACATTTGCTGAGTAATATTCTGCTTAAAAATATAAATCGAATGATTTTTTAATGCGTTTTTTACTATTTAGTGATTTTTGTGCACAATTTTAAAATTAATTTGAGCTCTTTATCGTGCACAAAAAGTGTTGTCCGACCTTTCTTGAATTTCCATAAAGAAAATTGTTGCCCCCCCCCCCCCCCCCCCTCATTGTAATAGTATTATTTTCTATGGAAATTCACTCCGTAATGATGACTCCAAATATTACAAAAAGAAGTTTCAGAGAAGTTTCAGTAACACTTTTTCATGAATTGGGGACAATTGTTTTGGGACATTCTAGAACAATTCGTGAATATTTACTATAGTTCGTACCTATATTACATAATTCTATATCTTGAGGTAAAAAAGGTGAAATGAAACTTCCGTGGGAAATTGTGTCATGATATAGCAAAGCAGGTGGCACAGTAATATGTGATGGATAGGAGTAGTAGGTTCTCCTCGATTTTTGCAAATGTTACATCTAAGGGGATATTTCTGAACTACCAGCGTTCAGGATATCCTCTGAGTGTAGCAAGTTAATCGCTTCTCCCCTTTGAAGGAGTAACTGCTCCATTTCCATCACCCCCTTGTCACAAATAATGTTCGATGGTTCACGATTTTTGAATCGGTAACATACCATTATTTGATGTTTGTTTATTGCTTTCATTATTTTATGGTCTCTCCAATACTCCAACGAATGCTTACTAATGCCGTCGTTATATTAATTTTGGGATATTGATCACTCAACAGGCAATGCTACTTGGAAGGCGAGTTACGTGGAGAGTTGAAGAAGACGATGACGCAGAGCCCCTTCAACCCGTCGAAACTCAAATCCACGCTTCGAAATGTAAGTTGTATTTCATAAAACACATTCATTTTATATATTTCAAATTCGGAATCAACATGAAATCTGATGAAAAAATTACTCAAAACGGGCGAAATTACTCGCAATCGTACTGAAATTGTGAAATATCAAATTTTTGGAGATATTCAGTCACCTCATGTGATACATGATTTTGGGGTAGGTATTTATTGTGCAATGCTGAATCACGTAGTGTGGTTCGTTTATTGATATTTGCAATATCAACTTGTAAAAACTGAATGAGCGTTGAGAATTTTATATTTCGCCACTCATTTCTCTACAGCACAAAGCGTACTTTTTTTCTTTTTTTTTTAGTGTTTTTCTAAGTTGGATTTAAGTGGCGAGTTTAAGTGGATATCATTAAGTGATTCTGCCTGAAAAAATGTCTCGAAATCATGTACCATATGCCACAATTGAATATATCCCAAAACTGGATATTTCACAATTTTCGCACTTTACGCACGTACTTGCGCCGTTTTTGAGGATTCAAAATTTCGAGTGTTGTGTTCTTTTTTCTAAGAACTGCCTGCAGTGAAAAAAGTTTCAGTCATGCAGCATGATCGTAGGAACGAATTTTCTTAAATTACCAACTTAAGTATAAGGTATATAATAATCATGTTAAATTGTTTTGAAATTTGAGCAACTTGTGTACAAAGAAATTGAACCAATTTTATGGCACAAAACTCGTACCTACTAAATAAAATTTGGCAATTCAAAAAAGATTTTGGATATTTAGATTCTTCTCAGTTTTTATAGATATTTTAGCAAATATTAATACAATTTAATTACGCTTTTTGGCATAATTTTGAGCAAATTTTTTTTAATGTCCTGTTTAATCGTTGGTAGTTTTTTTTTTCGACTGAAATTCTGCTAAAAACTATAAATTTAACGATTTTAAGCCAATTTTAGCATTTTTATTAGCACATTTTTTGAAATTTGACCAATTTAATGTGGTCAAAAAGTGCTGCCCAACAAACTCATCCTTTCGTTTGGAAAGCATTAGTTTTTTGGCGGAAATAGGTATAGGTACATACATACAGATGAAAAAGTAATAAACTCTTGGATTCGTCTCAGAAATCCTCAAAACGGATTTCAATAAAGATTTTTTTCAAAAAGTTTGATTTTAAAATTTTCCGATCCATAGCAATAGTTTTATTTTGTACCAAAATTTTCTAAAAAGATGTTATTATTTCAAAAACGCTTGATAGGAGTCTTAGCGGCTCAGCTAAGCGTGATAATATATATTTGATTTCACCAGTGAATAGTGCATAGAACATAAATAAAGGTTAGTTACGGTATGAAGTTTTTTTATAACTTTAAAAAAATGAAATTGAAGTACGTACCTAACCACATCGCGTCTTCAAACAAATGGTCACTCAATCGGTCTCTTTCAAGGGTTTACAAAAATTATATAGGTCATTAAAAAGCTCAGTTCATGCAGAACAATTTTTAAAAAACCTTCAAAAATGATTCATTATTTAAGGGCTTACAGCCAAAAATTCTCTGAAAAAAGTAAGGGGGTTTTTAAAAATTGTGTTCAAAATTAAGGGATCACTACGTTTTTTGCTTTGTATTGGGGTTCTGAGGGTTGAGCTGAGCTGGAAGCGAACAAATAACATTAAAAAATGGACCATCAAAGTCTGAGAGGACGGTTTGAAATGAGATATACCATTTCTTGCTTTAAAAATTATCTGCAACATACTGTCATTGAGATTGGGTCGCTTAATGACAGGATGGTGCGGGAAATTTTTAAAACAAAAAAATGTTATATCTCCTTTTATACCGTTCGCTCAAAGTTTTATCGTCTGAGAAAAGTTTTAAAAAAGTTTTGAATGTTTTTTGTGACAGTTGTACTCCTAGCAACAGTGACTCCTTAACTTTGAACACAATTTTTTTTTTTTTTTTTAATCTTACTTTTTTTTAGGGAATTTTTTGCTGTAAATCACTAAATAATGAACCGTTTTTGAAGATTTTTTTTTTTTTTTCAATTGTTCATCATGTCAGCTCTTTAATGATCTATACCATTCTTGTTAAACCTTCAAAGAGACTAATTGGTCGACCATTTGTTTGAAGATGCGAAAATCGATTTTTTTACGAAATGTGTTCTTGGTTTACTTTAGACTGAACCATTCAATTGAGCTGGGATGAGCCGTAAACTCTTTTTCTGGATGTCCATTTACCGAAAAGTGAGAATTTGCCTCAGTGGATCCCTTAATTTTTAACAGTAGTGTAATTAAAATTTACTTCCGCGAAACGAAAATGACACGACGGTCAATTATTACATCATACTTCAGATAGTTCCGAAGATCTGGCTAATTAGTTGCTGGACCCCTCAATTGTCATGAGACCTGTCACGTTAACGAAAAAAATCGACCAACCCATAGTTTGTACTATGTATAGATTCATTTATTATGAAAGGATATATATATATATATATATATATATATATATATATATATATATATATATATATATATATATATATATATATATATATATATATGCCAGATAAAGCATTCAACTATTTTTCGTCTTTTTTGTTCTTAAATGAGAGTTCTCAACCCAATTAATGTAATAATTATTGATAAGTATGTATGTCATTGAGACTCCATTCGTGTGGTATTTATTTATACCTGGTGGAGTAACTTAAAAATAACAAAAATAAATAAATAGCCGCATCGAACTCGACCTCTGGTGATGGACGGTGTTGGCTCAAAACATGACAACCTATCCCGCTATGATTAACGGACACATTCACTCGCCATCACAATCGTATTCACGGACGTAAATCGTCACAGGATTCTAGAGCATAAATATTTATAACTTAGGGATCCGCGGCATGCGGATAATAAGGCTAACGAGGCTGATGGGCCAATGTGGCCAACGCTACCACCGATGATTATTATTGTTTGCTAAGGGTGTGTCAAATATTTAAACTGCAGCCCTCTCTTTTTTGTGTATTTTTCAATATTACATGTTTTTTAGGGTTATTCAAGAATTATTCCAGCTTTTATCATAAATTTCAATAACTGTTTGTAGGTCTCACTTTTCACAACACTTAAAAGTTCGGATAGATCCTGATAACTGTTAAAAATACCGGATACACGCTGCTCATCCTTATAAAATGGACAAATGTAGAGTTTGTGTTCGACATCTTCAGTGAAGTCTTCGCAAAAATCGCAATTCTCGGAGTCAGCGAGCTCGACTAGGGCGAGGGTTCGGTTGATTCGGCTATGTCCTGTCCTTGCTCGTATAAGCTGTACCAAGTCTTTTCGGGAGAAATTCAAATTGAGCAGCTTAGTCTTAACGGAAATTCTGTTCATCACCCGAAAGTGTATACTCCTTTGAAAATGATTCGCGTTCATAAATATTATGCCACTCAGCAATCATGGCTGATCTACAAGTGGGAATGGCATCTGGAAGAGGTAATGTAACATCGATTCCTTTGAAAGCTTACTGCCTAAGCTTGCTGCTTCGTCTGCTCGATCGTTTCCAGATACGTCAATATGAGATGGAATCTACTGTACCGATACTTGCCTCCAGATTTTCTTATTAGGGTAGCTATTTCGTACAGACCACGTAGTTCAGTAAATCACGCCTATGGACGTTTGCTAGCATCGTTCAGGACATTCTGGAGTCAGTCAAGATGACAGATGGGAGTCGTCTCTAACTAAGCTTGTTGCTAGTTCAATAGCAGTTTCGATTGACATCAATTCAGCACTCATTTAATTAAACTATTTCGTTCGCAACCAACAATAAACTATTCAGCATGAACGTTTCAGAATGCAATAGGACAAGTTATCTTGATTCCGATGCTTCAACCTAACAGTTCGATGCAATAAATTTCTCCCAAAACAGCTTTAATTGAATTTCCGATAACCTTTGCATCTGCAATGTAGTTTTGAAATATATTATGTTAAAATTTGCACTGTATTTAAATGTCAAAAGTTATTCAAGTTCAAACTTGAAACGTACTGCTCCGTTATAATGGTTTATTTTATTTCTTTTTGGGTTTATTAAAACTTAAATACAATTTTATGGTACTATGAAAACACTCGCGATGATTGGTCACGTGCATCAATCGATTCATCACACTCTTTTCTGTTTTGGCACTACGTTTACGTATTTTATTGTGACACTGTCCAAGAATCGTTTGATCACGCTATCAGTACAGGTATAGTCAGCCTTCTACTTTGGTAGTCCATTCCACATTTCCCTACATCTCGGGGTTATACTCTGAATTTATTATCGACCATAATTTGCAATGGATTGATCTTCTCCAATGGGGAATTTTCATTTGTTGGAATTTCACATTTCGACATTAGATTCGGATTGCAGCGCACTTAAAAACCCCTGTGGCAATTTTCAGCTCAGTGGACCGTTCAGTTTGACCAATAAACGGGTAAGAAGATAGATAACGCGTGAGTAGTTGGGCAATGGAGCTGAGGGCTTCCCCGTCATAGGTCAAATGAATTTCAAGAGCCGTTTAACTGATAAGTAACCATCATATGACACCTTTTTGGAAGGCTCTTGCTCAGATCTTCCTATTAAGCGAATAAAAAATAACCATGTAAATTCCCCATTACCTATCATCGTGTGCAATTCGTTCACACATCTGATGCTCTCATCTTGCCGCTACTACCTTCCAGACGGATGCGGTCGTAAGCTGCGACCCGGATAGGAGGTCGGATTGTCTCTCAGAACACCATTCAATTGATGGGAGTGACCTGCGTTGAAGGTACTCCTAGCTCGGGAAGAGGCAATATAGAGGGGTGTAGCGACAGGAGGCTCTTTTACTCGATATATATGGAAGCTAATTCCGCATCTCCGCCCCTTCCTTTCCTGCGACAAGCCCTGGATTCGTGTCGGCGATTGTTCCCATTCATCCTCAGCGCCGGATGTAGTTTCGACTGGAAAGTTTTTGCCCCGAGACGACAAGTAGGTAGGTAGATTTGCATTTGAATTTCTGGTCGAGTGCGTGGGAAGGAATAGTTACCTCTTGAACCTTTACATTACGGTCTATGTAATAAAACATCATCCAGTACGGTTCGCATTTTAAGATCAAAACCCTTGGGAAGTATAACAGTTTGTTATGTAGCAATGGAAGGTTAAAAAGCAATGTAAATAAATACGCACGAATGGGTATTGTCACAGGCTATTCGAAAATGAGGAGTAAATTCAAGGACTTCCATTTTTAATTTATTGTAAAGAGATCCAAAGCACTAAATCAATCAAAATTCGGTAGTCTTCTACACTCCGGTACGGTTCTTTGAAAATGCTAATCCTTATTTCTCAACCTTCGAGCTGAACCGTAGCTTCAAGAAAATTTAATATTCATCAGTCTGATAATGGTAATTTTTGTAAAAATTACACTTAATTAGATCTATCAGTTGGAGGTAGGTAAGCCACGGGGAAGCTTTATATATTCTGATTAGCCTAAATTCTACATCAATGACCCCAAATGCGGTATCTTCGCCCTTTAAAATCCCATAAATAAATACAGCTTAAAATCCATACCAGTTTCGCCGTACAACGTGAATAAACACTTCCGCATATGGTATGACCTGCACGTCCCCCGATCAGGAATGCCATTAATTTAGACTGTGTTATTTCATGAAAAACGTTTTTCTCCTTTCCGGGACGTTATGTACGAGTAGATACAGCCTAGCCATCATACTGCATCAGTTACGTAAGCTCTGATCGTCGTATTTCCGTTCAAAAGCGTTATAACGCAAAAAGAGTATACCATCATAAATGGTATCCCAAACCTAATGATAGAAACTTCAGGGATCGGTTTTAGAGGTAATTTGAGATCAAGAGTTCCTCCTCGAGATTAAAAAAAACTTTATCGAGTTATTTAATGTTTGATTATTTTCGTGTTTTCTTTATTATAACATTAAAAAGGCAATCACTCCCCTTAGAATCTCTGTAAACTCAAAAATAAGGATATCATCGGGAAGAGCGTTGAATTTTCTATCTACCTATTGCCAAACCAATATTTTTCGAGCCCACTTGATACGTGTTAAAGGAGGCTAAATAGCAAATTTTGACGATTTTCCTGGATTTTATTATTTTCTTTTTGTCATTCTGCTTCTAATACAGACTATTTTGGGAAGGCATTCCATCGAAAACCTTCTCAGAATCTCAGCTGTCAATTGGTGTATTCAATTTTAAATTTACTCTGCTTATTAGGGGAGAAAATTAGGCTTTTATATTAATGAACGTGTCTTTTCTTTAATGAGATTGAGGGTTTTCTTGAAAAATGACACGCTATAAAAGTACGAGTTCGGGACCGGTTTCTACGTATTTTTTCTCTCTGATTCGAATGGTAAAACTTGCATATCTAAGCAACTCCGTTATAACGGAGTTTTACACTTTAACCAGCTAATTTTTAGTTTTTTTTTTCGCTCAATGGCATGTAAGGGTAAAACTAGTTAGTTAAAGTGTAAAACTCGGTTATAACGGAGTTGAGGTAATCTGCAAGTGTTACCGTTCGATTCAACCGGGAAAAAATACCTAGGAACCGGTCCCAAACTCGTATTTTCATAATGTCATTTTTTAAGAAAACCCTCTATCCCATTAAAAAAATTTTATTAACATCATAACTTTCTCACATAATGAGCAGTCTAAAAGTAAAATTGATACACCAATGGACAGGTGAGATTCTGAGAAGATTTTTCGTCAAATGCCTTCCCAAAATAGTCTGTGATAGAAGCAAAATAACAAACGGAAAAAATATTGGTTTGGCATCAGGAAGGTAGAAAATGTAACGGTCTTTCCAACGATATCCTTATTTTTGACTTGACTGATTCTAAAGTGGATTATTGCCATTTTAATATCATAAGACAAGAATACACGTAAAAAATCCTAAAACTTAAATTACTCGAAAACGAAGCGTTCAAAAAATCTCTCGGGAGAACTTCCGTCCAGAAGTTAGTAGAATCAACCCCTGAAGTTTGTACCTTCAGGTACATACACACATATATGCACACCCTGTATAGTTAACCTTAATTTACACTTAAACCTGGATGATGGGTGGGGGGGGGGGGGGGGGAGATGAAGATTTATATGTGTATGATGATCAGGTTTTGCTCCTCTGAAGGTAGGTACTACTTGTATTAAGAAGGACAAACAACTGAATCGATCACAAATTTCTATGAAACTCATTCAACACATCGAAACAAGGCCAAAACTCGTAAGTTGTTTCTTTCGTGGAAGCCCAACTTTAGCCTCAGCACACTGCTCATTCATTATCTTAAGGACGATTCAGACTCGAAATGGCTCACTTGACCCTCCTTTATAAGGTCAACAAAATATAACGAACGTCCTCGCTTTACGAGTCGTACCAGAATGAAAAAAATTCTTCTAAAACTACGGTGGAAAGGAAACCCTGGAGACGTTTGGGTGCCAATTAGTGCATACACCGCAGCCGCTAGCTAATAGGTGCTGCAGACAACCTAGGTAGTTACAACCTACTCCAGCTGGGTGGGAAATTTAACCTGTCACACCACATTAGGAAGCGGTAAATCTCAGGAGTATGGGGCCCGTGTTTCGGATGACAACACGTCGGCTAGCGTTGTAATTCGAGCATTAGGATAGTTCGCTGCAAGGAGAAAGGACCTCTACAAATTATAATAATCGATAACTCTAAAGGCAACCTCAGTATTATTGCTGGTCGAAAAGGTAAATCATTTGATAAGTAGGTGCTCAATGATATAAGAGGATGACGCACAGACAGTTACTGGTGTTACGTTGAATGTATGAGTAAAAAAGGTTTCATTCATTTGAAAGACGAATGGATGCATATTATCGATGTAGCAACAACTGATACAATATTTATTTGAAAATGGATTAGTGGTTCCATTGGTTCGTAGTGAGAACTCTCTAAGGGTCACTTGAAAAGGACAGTATATGCCAAAACTAAGTATAGGTAAAAATTATTTGAATGCTGTTTGTAAACAGCCTATTCGTTCAGAGGAATGTCTTGATGGGAAGGAGAAATTCAATTAAAGATAATCTAAAGATCGATCCTTCACCTGACCAAGTCCAAATTCTGTCCAGAGCTTAAACAGTTCACAAAAATCTCTCCAGAGCATTCAAAGAGCCAATAGAAAAAGACTTTAATTCAAGAAGAGGATATTCCAATTTATAAACTCATAGAGTTGAGGTAGGTATAATTCTCAAGCCAGTTGCAAGTAAGGATGCTATGAAGAAGTTATCGATGCGCAGTAATGCATCATTGTCCTTAGTAGAAGGAAGGCTTGATGGTGGAGAAGAAATATGATAATAGTTTAAAGTGAATGAAAGAAATCCTTGATGATAAGCTGTTACTCGATTGCTCAATGAAAAATTCAATTCATGAATTTAAAATCACTAGTGTGCTACCAGTAACTGTGTATATAGAATCGAATATACAGATCGACAGTGGGACGAAGCAAACTTACAGAATGACGCAGAAATTAATCATTTCTGGTATTATGAGAAATCAAGAAGTCGCCCACGATAAAATTTAATAGTTTGTTTCGTTTCTCAAAACTATGCGCCTCTAAGTTGGTATGGTATTCTAAATTTGAAGATCTTCACGTTACATTCGGTTTTCATATTCAAGAAGCAGAATATCTATGTTCTATTCACTAAACTCAGAACTTAACAATTTTATGGAACTCAGCGTTGCAAATTTATGTTTAATTTTTATTAGGTTTTTATAGGTTTCTGTGAAATGTTTTTTCCACGTTGTTTTCACTAAATTTTTTGAAATACTGCATAAATGAAGTGAAATAATGCAGTTTCTTGTTGGGCAGTGTTATTCATAGTAATCGGGTTTATTTCGTATTTGGTCTTGAAAGTGAATAATCTGGTGCATGATTTACGTACATTCATTGTGATTCTCCATCGTTTAGATCTATGTTGGATTTGATTGAAATGAAGCTGTTGGTTGTCAAATGCCTCGGTGCCGGGGGAGTCACGTGAAAGATTGGCATGGTAATTTGCAATGTGGCCGAACAAGTATGCTGAGACAAGTATATATGCTGAGTCGGTATGTCAGATACAAAGATGAGATAGAGTATGGGACCCGATACACTTCCTTGGGGGACCATGGTTTTTATTCCTTTGCTACGTGGCTAGCACAAATCACATTTGACATGAAATGAATTGAATGACATGAGTCTGAATTGAATGATCATATAATTCGGAAATGAGTGTCAAACAATACTTTTTTTTAATTTATTTTTATTCAGAAGAAAACAATTTACCATATATATATATATATATTCCAGACGAAAACTCTCCTTAGGATTGAGATAAAAATTCCGTTCTTTCGCCAGAAAATCAAGCATTTCAAACGAAAGGATGAGTTTGTTGGCCAACAACATTCGGGCACATTAAATTGGTCAAATTTCAAAAAAATATACTGAAAAAAATCACTAAAAATGTCTAAAAACGGCCAAAAATCGTTAAATTCATTATTTTTAGCAGAGTTTCAATCGAAATAAAATTATCAACGATTAACAAGGACATTAAATATCTGTACACAAAATTATGGTCAGAAACTTACTTAAATTTCATTAATAATAGCTGAAAAACCTTTTAAAACTGCAAAAAAAATTAAATAAACATCCAAAATCTCTTTTGAATTACGTAAACCGGGGTGACTTTGGTACGGTTTTGGATGTTTTTTGACTTTTTCAACCTTACTGAGCAGGATTGTCGCTCAGATCTATTCGTTTCAAAAACTACATCTATCAACAAGCTTTTCTACGATTTCAAATATTTTTTTAGGTTGAGGATTAGTGGAGTAATTAATCCTCAAAGTTGTACTAGTCTCACCCCGTGTTTTGGGGTGAGAATGGTACACTGACTTTTTCAGGTCATATATCCTATCTAAAACGCTTTGTACCATTGTCATCTCTCCCAATCGAAGCAAGAACTTTTTAAAAAGGTGTTAGAGCTCATAAAAGTTGAAAAAAAAAAAAAAAAAATCTGAAAATGAAAAAAAAAAATGAAATTTTCAAATTGGGAATCGTAGAACACGAGTAGGCATCTCGTTACATGCCTTCCCCTGCCAAAAAACCATTCTATCCACAATTTGGGATTATACAGGGTCATAATGAATGAGCGTGAGTGTGAGCAAGGTAAGTATAAAACTATTTTTATTTACAATGTGTTCAATATCTAGCTCACGTTGACTAGTAAAACAAGGATTGCATCCCCAGGAACAATTAAAACAAAGGGTTGCCACCCCAGGAACAAATAAAACAATGGGGCTACCCCAATAAAACAATGAACCATTAAAACAATGGGTCGCTTCCCCAGGAACAATCAAAACAATGGATTGGTACCCCAGGAACCATTAAAACAATGGTTTGCTACCCCAGTAACAAAAAATTGTTTGAAAATATTTAAATCAAATTGAAATTCGTTGAGAAAATGTCACACACCCGGTGTACCATTCTCACCACATGGAAGGCAGGTGTTTTAGTTTATCCAACAAAGAAAACCACTAAGTAACAATTTTTGAGCAGTTCTAACGCGAATCACTTCACAATAAGTTTATTTACGAATATAATCACTTACAAAGCATGAGAAGGTCCTCAGCCACCGCACCATGTACACCTTAGCAGGACTTGTAAACAAACGGTGTTATCAGCTGTTATCACTTTTGCTCGCCAAGCATACAAAAATCCATGGAAGAGGGGTTCAACACATGGAACTGTTTTTACCATCCATCCTCTACAAGAATAAAATAACAGCTGACCGATCGCGCCATTTTTAAGCCCGCCAACAGGATTTGAATTTGAAAAACGACGTTGTGCCATTCTCACCTCGTGTGTACCCAAGTCACCCCGGTTTACGTACCGAATTTTATTTACTTAGTTAAAATAACTAAATAAAATATTAATCACCGTTTTTGGCCATAAAAGTGTTTTTATTATGAATTCCTTAAATTTCAGTACAATTTAACATATTATAATATGATGGATAAGATTTAAGAAAATTTGCTCATACGATCATGCTGCATGACTGGAACTTTTCAAATAAATTAATGAGGTCGAAAACACCAAAATCTGCAAATAGTTGTATCGATGGGAATCTCCTTGGTTTTTTTAAGTAAGATTTTCGTTGATAAGTTTTGAATAATAATTAGAGGCTGCAGTTTGGTTTTATAGGCTGCGCGCCAGGCAGGTAGAGCATAAATAAGCAGGGGTTGAATCATAGCATGATAGAATTGTTTTTTAACCTTTTTAGTAATAAACATTTTGACTTCGCGGCAAATGGGGATCAACTTACGAAGTTTAGTGGACAATGCCGTGATCGGTGGCTCCAAATCAAGACATTGATCCAATAAATACTCCCTAATACTTAATTTGATTACCCTGCATAATCTAAGGGCAATCACATCTGCTATTACAATTCTTCTCCTTATGACAAGGAATGGGACCTATGTTTGTTACCGAAGAGTATAAGGAGAAAGTCCAGTAATGGGTTTTATTAAAATTTAATATCAAGTTTTTAGTTTTTAGCCATAGATTGAGTTAAAAAAAAATGCATCGCTGACGTCGGACGTATTCTTGGTTTTACTGGTTTTAATTTAAGAAGCAGGCCTGTATGCCACAGACCACACTATTATTTTTTGGATGCATGTATTTTAACAAATGTGTAGATTCATATTTCAGTCTTGGAAGAAAACCACAATTTCACTTCCGTCAACGGAACTTTTCATTCGTTACAGGGAGAGAGTAAAAATCACTGTGTGACCCAGATAGAATATGTATATATGCGCCGTGCCCTCTCTCACCTAATGCGAATGGAAAGATGATTATGGGGCTTCCCACTTACTACTGAAACTGTAACATTTGGTTCATTCTTATGGCTGCTCGGACACTAAGCACTAACTTTTCCGCTCTTGAGGATAATCTGAATATCATTTCCGTTTATGTATTCAAACGTTGCAGCGACGGTTGGACTATTTTTACAGCCGTATACCTTTTATACGGGGTGTACCAAAAGTACCCCCACCACCGCCCTCTTTTTCGGATATTTAAGTGAAAAGCGTTTTAACAGTGTTTTAACTTTTATTAAATTTTAGGCAAAAAATTGTTACAATCCAAAAATATGTTTTTTAACTTTGTGGCAATTTAAATGTCTTCTAATGATTTTGAAGCCTTAGATGAGTGCCTTAGAATGCCGTTTATTTATAGATTTAATGGTAGATTTTTTTCAACTGACACCTTATTTTGTGAGCAGATGTTTTTTAGCACCGCATACGATGGTGAAGTCAAAGTCCCTTCCTCGTTGTGTCGCAACCTCGAACACTGGCCTGGGATTCTTGTCTGGATAGATATCTACATTTTTTAAATATTACTACATATATCTAAGCACCTACCGAGAAAAAATTAAAATGCCCATCTGTAAGAATCAAAGAATATCGATTCAGACCTGGACAACTACCAACCAAACAGCTGATCAGTGTGCACTAATATTGAATTCTTGATGTTAAAAAGGAGGTCCATTTCAAATTGCACATGTTGACATCAATATGCCTGCGGGAAAATTTTAAACATAATTAAAAAATCTACTCTTTACTATTCCCCCCCGTTTCTCAGTATAACGATATTTCAGTAATTAGGTACCTACCGAATGAAAATAACGTAAATTAAAAATGTTTAAAATGGTTTTATTAATTATAATAAAACATAATTCTCATTAAAAATAACTCAAAGAGTGAGTTTGTTCGAACAATTTTCTTTTTCTTTTTTTTTTTTTTTTTTTTTTTTACAGTAGAAGATGGAATTCTGCATCGAACGAGACAACCGCCAGCTCTCTAACTCTTTCCGTCGATTTCTGGTGATTTTTCTACGTTTTTGTGACCTACCACTCACTTGTCAAGGATTTCCATGGAAGAGAACAGATCACAAACACTTTTAAAAACCGCCAAAAATCTATTTAAAAACGAAAAGTTGGAGAGCTGGCTTTGGTTTCATTCTATGCAGAATTTCTTCTCCTACAACTTTTATTTTAGGTTAGTTTCATCAGTTAAAAAGTTAGGAAAATTGTCAAAAATCAATATCTTGAGTTGAAGAAGCTATTTCCGGTAGGTATAGGAACATGGGGTAGGTATATTCAGAATCAGTGCAAAATTTCGTACAAGAATAAAGCTGAATGTAAGTTTTTTTCACACAAAAAAATCCCTTTTGCCCCACTGTGCGTCGTCCCTATGTTCCCCTATGTCTATACCATTTCTGATAGACCCTACACCCACCTACTGTCTGGCATTTTCTGAATCAACCATCCGCTATGCCGGTGTTATAACTTTTATCGGCAAATAGATAAACTATTGATGACTCACGGTAGGTATCTATCACTCATCAACTTTTCGTTGCTGAATCGTCGCCAAGTTACATCGGCGTTTTGCTCAAAGTAGGACGGACCCGGAAAGGTGTAATAATTCTGAGGGACAGGCCTCCTACCCGAGAAGACTGGTTGATTGATGGAGCACATTGCCGTCAGCCCACCTCTAGGACCACCTTCCATCGCTCTGCCAGTCCACCCCACCGATCAAACTCCTGTGTCATTCCAGATGAATGACGATAGTTACCAGCTTATAACAGAATCCTATTTACTTGGAATTCTCTTCCTATTTGTGAGTGGAATTTTTCAAAATTTATTATTCACTTTATCAATCAACGCTAATGAACCGACTCAACTCGATTAACACGATTGCATTCTCCAGGAAAAAAATCCTCAACACCTAGGTATTGCATTGTGTTTGAATGTTTAGGGAGTTATTAAATAGGTATTTCAAGTGAAATATGTATGATAACATAGTAAATAAATACCAACAAAATTTCATGTTAAAATTTTTTTCTGCAGATCTACCTCTTGCTGATTGGAGAGAACCATTAACTCAGGTTAAATTCAAGTATTAACAACCTACTCACTTCATACAAGTGCTGAAATAAGAAGTTTGTCGTGGTATTCGTAAATCAGTAGGTACCAGTCTCAAAATATATTCATGCGAATAAAAAAATTAAATAAAATAAGCAGAGTTAATTCCATAGCTCTGAAAGTTTAGAATGAGGAATTTTCGAAGTATATATACTTGAACACTTCTTCTACGTCCGAACTATATTGGGTATTTTGACAAGAGGTTGCAAAGTGTTTTTGGATTATAATTTCTGTCAAGTATGCATTCAACTTTTTGATCAGCCTTTATTAACGAGATCGGGTTCCCAAAAATAAAATAGTGAGAGATTTCACGTTTCTAAATGTTAAATAGCTTACGCCAATAAAAAGTGGTATACATAGGTATTCAGAAAAAAATTTAATGCATACTTGTCTTTCGAATATCTAGGATTTGGCCGAAGCACGCCGCTCAGTCAAACATTGGAATCCTTTAAAATACATTGATAACTACCATTAATGACATAAATTAATTAAAGAGATAATAATTAATTAAAATTATAATAATGACACCTAAAATAGATAAGATAGGGAGGTAGGCACCATCAGCACCATTGTGGAATCTGCAAGCCCTAGTTGGTATTTTCTAATACGAGCGTGTGACTGAGGGTCGTTGTTCAGTGCTGCCTTCTATGATCTGAGTCACGAACTATTATAAAGCTCAAAGAAACGATCTATGGCTAATAAGTTCCCACCGAGTTTCCATGAAAATCGTACCAGCATAGCTCACGAAGAATAGTTGCTGCTATGTCAACAAAGACCGAACGTATTCAAAGAAAAATTGTAATCCTAGTAATCAGGGCGAACACACGTTTAATTAATTTTGTTTTAATAGAAACGGAAAACAGTACCTTAACGTCACCTGGTAGTTTGTACGTGGTTTTCAAGTAAAGAAACTTTTCGATTTTTGATTCACTGGTGACGCAACACTTATGAAGAGCGCCTGCTGGGAGGGGTTTGTGAGGGAAGGGGTTCAATGATGTGACCATTGCACTAAAGCAATTAACTTCGAAAAATCATAAAAACGTAAACGACTTATCCATTACTTTATTGACAAAATCCTTGTAATGGAAGTTACTTTTATTTAAAAATATAAACATTTTGACTTTTAGTAAGCCTAAGTGGCTAATGACCGTTTTAATTATTTCGAAGGATAAATCAAGCAGCTCGTTGCTCACATATTATGACCAACCACCGCATGGTTCTCTATTTAATTCTAAAATGCTATTTCTAATAATGATGAATTTCTTTACAAACCAAATTTTGATTTCAGGCTGCGGAAAACACCAATGCACCATGTGAGTAGTATGCGTCGTGATTTTTGCTTTCTTTGCCCATGTACGGATTACCGAATGAAATCGGAATTCATTCTGCTCTAATTTGCGAGTTTGCTGAACAATCTGGAGTACTTGAACAGATTCAGTTTTTTTTTTTTTTTTTTTTTTTTTTTTTTTTTTTTTTTTTTTTTTTTTTTTTTTTTTTTTTTTTTTTTTTTTTTTTTTAGAAATGCACATGATAACATAAGCTAATTGTTTTGCAAATTATGTTTGATTTTGTAATTTGCGTGATTGATAGAAAGTGCTTTTTACGACAAAAACGCAATTATTATTAGTTCATTTTCTATTTTGGTACACATACACTTATATATTAAGAGATGTCAAAATCTCATAAATTCAGATATTTTTCCGTTTTTAAGGTATCTGTTTAGCGTAGGGTAAATTAAAATTGAAATTGCATATTGTGGTCGATTTTGAAGATTTTTTTATATTTTTGGCCGTTTTTTCCCTATAGATCGTCCACCCTTTTTCCCTATAAATACATCTCATCCTTATGGGTCGATTTCTTATCGTCTCAGAATTTTGTTGGAGTTGGTTGTGTCAGTTTGCGTGCCCAGTTGTTGAATAATTAGTACTACCATGCCATCACTCAAGGATAGGCACCTTTGGATTGGTGAGACCATGCATCTTGATGACAAAACAATCTTTTGCCGGGTATGTGGGAAACCTTTGAGTCATTTTCTTTAATTTATTATTATTACTTTAAGTTATTGGCAGTGGTAAAAGTTTTGGGCTACGAACACGTACAAATTACAATTTGAAACTGATCCGCTTTGATTCGAAATTCAAGTAGGTATGTAGTAATTTAACCAGTTCACTGGCACAAAAACATGCTGTTTCCTATCCTAATTTTTACGTCAAGTTATTTTCAAGTCAGTTCCAATGAAAATTTTCAATTTGAGCTTTAGAAAGAAAAAAAAAGATTTGTCAGGAGTTTCGAATTTTATGTTGGAAGTTTAATGATGGAATTTTACTGTCGGTGGAGAGGGTTAATTGGGAAGGAGGGGGTAATTCCGAGATGTCATGATATTTTTGTTTATTCCTTATTTTAACTTTCACCAAAATGATATACAATCCTTTTATAGGGACGTCCCTGAAATTATTTAGGGACGTCCATGCATTACTCTCCAATATGTTTCTCCTCAAAGAATATCAGGCACTGTCTTGGCAAGTTGATCAGGATCGCAAGGGATAATTACCTCACCACTGCTGCACTCATTGCATATATTCCTAACTGAAGAATACCAGTTATTTTTTGTTGCAACCAATAGCATCGTCAAGGTTCATTATCACAATCAGGCACCACAAGGCATAATGCCTTAGGACTCCCTTAACTTCTGGAATCCGGGAGGACATATTGAATTCTTCTATCCCAATATATGTATAATCCGCTGAAGAATCGCTGGTTGAACGCCCGTTCAATACAATAAATTATATTATGTTCTCCAAAGAACTCGTCCATCTCCTACCCTTCGTATCTATGTAGTGATCCAGGCACAAGCGACTGGGAGATAAGCGCTCCCTCTCGATAATTTCATCCAAGAAAATATTGGGCAGCCCGATTCAACCATCGTGGTTGTAGGTTTGCTGAGTGTATTTACAATTTACATATATTGCAGGCTTTTCTTGATTTGGGCACTGATAACCGATGTGGCCTTCTTTTGCACAGTGACGTCATACATTGTTACCCTTGTAATGTTTTTCTACGTGACCGTACCCTTGACGTTTATACCAGCGACTGTTGAACATGTTGTCGTCAACTCCACAATTTTCCCACTGTCCGTACATAACCTTCCTCTTTTCAATAGTGCTTTTCTGAGATTTGGGCTAACTTCCACTACCCACATAGTTTGGTCCAGATCTCTTTTGCCAGTTTAGAATATGGGGTTGAAAGACAATTGAAATGATTCTAACGACCCTTATCGGTAAAGTTTTGGGTGAAAGCTGCATTCACGAAGTCCTCCTTTGAAAGTTCACTAGAAACTCCTTTAATTCTCACCCTTGGGTTCCTTTCACTTGGTTCTTGAACAGATATGCCAACTCCTGATATTCCTGGGGCATTCATGATTTTTACTTGTCTCCTCCACTCCCCAATGTAACAATTAAACTTTTAGTTCCCACTTTTCGGACACCTTCCACAGTTTCACAAGTATTGAGGCTGGATGTGCTGCGCCATTTAATTCCATTTTGGTTGACTGAGGTTTGAAGTTTGAGTTAGAAATTAAAATGGCCTGTTGTTCTTGTTACTCTTGCCTTTTCACCTAACATTTCGCTACATAACCAAAATATTTTTTTGCTTTATTTTTCGATGCAATTCTTTTCTCCAGGCATTTTACAGTCCGTTGTTTTGTTCCCTTCAGAAGTCTCCATAGTGTGCCAACGTCTTGTTTGTCCCTTCAAGTTTAGTGCGTTCTGAACTTCTTTCCATCCGTTTAAAGTCATTCATTTTAATTTCTTCCCTGTTCATTAATTCAAAATGCTTTAGAACTTTACCAGGTTCAGACAAGATACGCCCCTCCGTAAGGGTCAACCGATCGGCCGTTTCTCGATTTGCGCTTCGGAGATGGAAGGAATCCTCATCTTGCTTTTCCATTACGAGTCGTTTAACTTATCAACGTAAAATTCGTTGATTTTTTGTTCCACATTGCCAAGGCAGTCATCATCATATATCTTGCGTTCCTTCTATTTTACGAAAAAACTTGTTTTCCTTTTCAATTTCCATATATTCCAACAATTTCGTTGAATGCCCTTGGCATTGTCTGCGGTGGCCCACAGTTTTTGCCCAACGACAGCTCTAGATTGATCTAGAAAGGAGACACACCAAGTACCAATTTCATTTACAGTCGCTCTTCTCTCTTCAATGAATTGGACCCTGAAAAAGAGCCCTTTAAAAGAGGACTATGTGTCTTCGCTCATCCCCCCCCCCCCCCCCCCCCCCCGACTGAGGAAATTATTGACAGTCCTCGCTTAATAAATCACATTGGCTATTCATTGAGAGAAACCGAATGTAAAAAAGAATTAACACGAACTCGACTCCAAGTGGTGAACTAATTAACCTATGTATCTCTAAATTCGCCCGAGAAAAAATAAAATTCAGACCATACTTCTGAAGGTGGAGTGCTGAGAAACCGCTTGAAGCCTTTACTGTAATTGTGATAAGGATTTCAAGTTCATTCGTTCTTTATCTTTCACCAGAGAACTTTTCCCTGAATGAAATGCAGCAGATGGTCATCAGAATGATTTATCTTCACTAGCTGCTTTCTTGTCAAATTTTAAATGAGTCAGCATACGTTTAAAAGATAACATGCGACGTCCAGGAGCCCAGGAGGTTAAATACAAAAATTAAAAGCTCCACATTATCTTGTGTAATTCGTTCTCTTTGGATTTAATTTTAAAAAAAGCAAGGAGGCTGAGATGTTCCCAGTATTGAAATTGAAGTTTCCAGATATATAGTTATTGAATGCTGGTGAGGTAATTCTACAAGTTACCAAGAGGTTGGATAGCCGGATTAAAATTATTTAGCAGTAGAGAGCTCTTTCTTTCAATCAATCATAGGATTCTAACAAGAAAACTGTGATGGCGCAAGTTCGAAAAGCATGCTTGACCCATCCGAGTTCAATAAAACAGTTCATTTCAACTCTGAAAGTTATGTATCGCCCCAGAATGAAGAGTTGAAGGCCATCTAAGCGTTCAAAGCATCCCTTGAATGATGTCTAGGGAAAGTTCTTGTACCTTGGGAATGATTCTTCTACCAAGACACCTGACTTCGCCCTGCTATTGGTTCTCTTTTGGCTACCTAGGCTCAAAACGCACCGATGGAACGATTTTTTCAGCGAATTCATTTCCCATTGGATTGTATTGCCGTCAAGTTGAACGTCTACGGTAGAAACCAAACGAATTTGTTCTGTTTTCGATGGCGTGAGACAGCGAAAAAGGGGAGTAAAGTAAGTGGAAGGTCAATCGTCGAGAAAATCGCGGGGAAGACCGAGCGGAAGTAATTTGAGGGGAGGAAAGCCCAGCACTCTCCGCTGCCCGTGAAAGAAACAGGGGTGAAGTTCGAGAGAGTAGGGGATGAAGAAAAATTGTGAATATGCTCGAAGGGTTGTGTTCGAAAGAGGGTGGGCAGAACCTGGCTGTAAATGAAATCTACGGGAAGCCCTAATGTTCATTTCCACTCGCCTTTATGGAGAAATATCCTTGGTCTTCCGACATCCTCCCTTCCTCTGTTAATCAACATTTGTGAAAATCTTTTCCTTCTATTGTTCTGTTTTGTCATTGATTAGAGATCAACGGTGTTTCCACTAATTCACAAGTGGCGAAATGTAATGGAGTTTTTGAGAATGTTTTTTAGCGAATATTAGCCAAAAAGGAAGTTTTTGCAATTCCTCCAAAGATTTTAAAATCAAAATTTTCGAAATTGTTCCTCATTGAAATCCGTTATGGGGCATTCTTAACACTTTTTCATATATATTTGCGCCACGAACTAGACCACTCGCGACGAAGTTGTGGAAACCCATTTCAAAACGGAAGTTAGTGAAAAAACGTTGACTATTTCCACGAAAAATGAAAAGAGTTGCATGAGTATCGTGAGTCGATTAAAAAATAAATTAGACTCAGGGGCTCCAGAGCTGATCAGTATCCACTGATATTGAACTCTTGATATTACAAAGAAGGCCCTTTTCAAATTGCCGATCTGTAGGTAGACATCAATATGTCTACGTAGATATGGACACCTAATGACAACTAGACATTAATCTTGTTCCTGGGATACATTTCACGCAAGCGCAGGAGCTACTAATGATGCAATCATGTTTATTTATTCATTTATTTATTAACGGGCTTGCCCAATTTACAACACCATAATAAAAGTAGCGATTCAATGTACACAAGAATTTACACATTTAAGAAAAACAACAAGAAAAAGAATAATTTTACCAGAAACAGCAATAATATAGCAGTAGTTTAACTTATAAACAATTGGAACAATTTGGAGATAATAGACAAAATTTTGAAATTAATACGGAATAATTAAACCATCGTCCCCCAACTATGTACCAAACTTGAGGGAGATTAGACATATCAGCTGATATTTACAAGACAATATTTATGTCTACCGGTTCTAGCGATCATTAATGGAATTTAAAGCTTAATTGGCCAATCAATAGGTTCGCTAGCAGCGCATGATGAAATGATGTAGAAATCCGAAGGTGTTTTTTCGAACTTCTACTCCTAAGGAGAGCGAACCGTTCAGTCTACAGCGTTGCAGATGGTTTCAATCGATCCTTTGGGATTATATTTATCATTAATATTATCATTTATATTTATCATTTATATTTATTATATTTATCATTACCAACTGTTAACAGTTTTCGAGATCTCGATTTCTCCAAAACTGGGGAAATTCCCCAAGACGAAATATACCATGTATTGTATACATGTTTAGGTGTACCTGATCATTTTTTCACATTTTTTTGGTGCATCACCAAGAGTAAGCAGTGATAATAAGGGTTTTTGGAAAAATGATGTGATTATTTAACTTTGATAGAGTGCCAAAAGTGCAGGTCATCTCCGGTCGTCCTGGGACTAGAATAATCCGACTACGCACTCATTCAAGTGTCTTGTGTATTAATTTGATCGCCGTTCTCCGCCGTCGGTGATCGCAATGAACGAAAACGTTGAGAAAAGTAAGTGACGGCACCCGCCTATCAACTCCTGCTTTGACGAGTCGGAGTAAATACTTAAACCACTAGGTCGGAACCTTGTCCCGAGAATGAATGTTACGATTCATTCTTCGTCTAGAAAAATAGTTCTTTGGGAGCAGTCTTCTATCATTATCACATTCATCGTCAGCGGAAGCGTGGTACCTAACATTTAAACACACATTGTGGAAAAAGAAAATTGTAGCATCGTGGTAAAAAAAAAGTCTTTTGAAATTCCATATTCAGTGCTTTGCGATATTTTATTTAAGAGTGGAAGTGATTTTGAGAAAGATCTGTGCGAACGAAACCCGAATTTGGAAGAAACGGTTTTACATCAGGTGAATAAAAAATAATTAAGTAACCCATTTCGGTTATACTTACGTACCTTCAAAATAATTATTCTGCTTGATTTACTTTTGATTCAGCTTTCGCGGTATGAAAAATGAAAAAGGTTCTCATTTTGCCCTTCATCGCCACATCTTTTATTTACTAGTTATCGTTTTGGTTGTAGATACTTGGTGCAGTAACAAGGGATATGACTGGGCGGCGCAGCGTGAGGCGGACGGACGGATTTTTTCATTATTCGATTTTTGGATTCTACGCATCTTGAAACGTAAACCAAAAAATTTTCAGGAGGAGGGGGGGGGGGGAATGTTCTTGGTCGATTACAAAGGTTCAGTATTGAAAATAATAAACCAAAATTTATTTTAAGCACTTACTTATACATTTATTTTTTGGTTTAGTAAGCCGGTGTAGTGAATTGATAACAATGTTATTCATTGAGAAATTTCAAGCAGTTTGTTCCCAAAATTGATTTGTTCTGTTAGTTTTTAGTAACATAGATTCAAAATAAAATATAAACATTAAAATTATGTTCATTTCTTTCAGCTTTTTTATCTTTTTACTGTCAAGGATGAAAGAATTGCCCCAAGAATTCATACTTTTAACTAATGATTATTTATTTTTATTTATTAATTTAATGTATTTGAACATGTGTATTCCTTACATTCGAGTATGCTTTACAAAAAACACATAATTGAAACAGTTGTAGTATAAACATCATTAATGTAGTGTTTTCAATACCCAATTGAATCAACTATAAGAGTACAAAATTTAGAAATTGATCGTGGTTTCCAGTTACATGATTTACTCACAATTAATTATAATCTATTCAGTATTATAGCGTTAGTAGAAATTTCAAATATTTTATAAATTACAAATTAATATAACATTCATTATTAATTCAGCTTATTCTCTTTACCATATAAATATTGGAAACGACAATAAAATAAAACACGATGAAATTCACAAATTATTCCAAAAACATTCAAGCAGTTATCATTGGCAGTACCAGTATATATAAGCGAGTTAATCCTTCAGTCAAATGAACATAAATTTCTCAGTTTGCAAACTTCACTTAAGAACAAATATAGCCTTTTTATGTCTAATTCACTTGGTACTGATACAAAATTTATCAAGCTTCCGGTACCCCCCTAAGTAATGATTATATTCTGCATCAAATGTTCATCAACACGCCCCTCAACCTGTAGGTAATGAGACTTGATTTCATTTCATTCTCTCAATCCCTCCATCAAAACTAAAATTGCCATCAACTCCCCTAAACTCCGCTCTTAATGACTCCTCACTCTATAAAATGATACACTGGGAAGCTAAAAGCGTTTTCATTAGGAAATGAGTTGAAGACGATCGATCAAGTAGGGTTAGAGGCACACAACGAACGAACCATCGTGTTTTCTCTCTGACGTTCATGAATTGGCTGGATAAACACTTCGCTTCCCAAAATGCTTTCTTCGCCTTCTTTCAATAACTCTCCTGATAACAGCCGAGCATTATGATTTGATGGCCTAGTTCTGAATGGATTGTTACTTGGATTGTTATGAAATCATCTTATCAAAGACTCTCCGAAAGGAGATTGCTCTAACCGCTTTATGCGGTCGACAAAAACAGCGTTCCATAATGAAATAAAAAGGTAAATTTGCAGATTTGATAAAGGATCGATACATTTAATTCATAATGTATCATGGAATGTCCTCATCAATTTCGAAATGGATGCAGTGACGGTGAATTCGTTTCCTTTTCATCATTCATCGTGAAAATGTCCACAACTAGAGTTAGTCGGTCTTCATTGAAGCAGCGCATTCAGCTTCTTATTCATACCTATCGTTTCGCATCCCATGACAGATAATCCTGCTTTGAGGAAGTTTTGATTCAGTTGAACTAGGAATTGTTGAACTAGTTATAGTTCTCCATTATAAAAATGTCTATACTTGCTCTATGCGTTACATAGCTTTCCTGTAAATGTTGGTTCCATGTTGGTCTGCGTGTCGATTTGCCAGTCTGTGGTCAATCTTTGTCCCGAACAAAACTATCCTAAGCTGAAGGCCCATTTAGATAAAATTTTCAGGGATTGTGCTGATCAGCCCCCAGACAGTCCCTCGCAAAAAAAAAATCACAAAAAGCTCTCGCAAAATCGCATCCTTGAAGAACCAATTTGTGCGTGTGCTAAAGTGTAAATGTGAATTTCTGAACCCTTTGTTTTTTATCACGTAATTTCCCAAATTCTGTCGAAGTTGGAAAGGAGTTGGAAGCTGATAATGGATGATAGTTGAATTATTTCATGGCGATTGATTTAACTGCAGCTACTGCGCGTACATTAACATACAATTTTGTCTGCGGCAAAACGCCCAAACCATTTGGCTGATTTTGGTTTATTATTTTCAATAATGAACCTTTTGAACCGTCTAAGAAAAATTTTGTTTATCCCCCTTGTTGGCTTACGTTTCAATTTAAGCAGACTCCAAAAATTGAATTTAAAAAAATCTGTCCGTCGTTTGAAGCTTTTATCCGAAAGTACCTGACCGAACTTTATAAAATTTGGCTGAAGAATAATACATCAGCCGGGGATGTGCCATTAACATCGGCATCACTCTCGATATACCTTTTCATGGGTTTAAATATGAAAATTCGACATCTCAAAAACTTTCGAAATAAAAGGGTATTTTTTATTTGATTTGTGGACAAAGAGGTTCAATAAATCGAATGAGACCCAATGGGTTGCTTTACGCTCATCCGTTCATTTCCCATAATAAAGGGAACATTCAAGTTAAGGTTTATGTACCACTTATCTGCGTAGAAGGGCTATCTAATACAGAAATAAAAAACTGTTGTGTAATAATTTGCAGCTTATACGTTTTCAGGGGTTGTTTACACGGATATTTGCTTGAAATAGTAACTCACTACTTATCTAATGGCCGGAATTCGATCTATATTAAGGGTAGTAGTTGAAGTATAAAATTAAAAGGTGATTTCCCATGAATTTCACCAAACCAAATTAATTTCCACATTTACTTTTCTAAATAGATGGAGAAAAAAATTGAATGATTATTAAACATTTTAGCAGATTGTTTGTTCTTTATATAGACGCAACTATTTTGTTTGCTCTTTTTAGGATTTTTGATTTTCGGCAAATAAGCTATTTTCCATTTTAATTTCAAATACATGTCGATGGTACATAGGTACCTTTCAGGATGTTTGAATACTATGCCCCCCCCCCCCCCCTCATTCACCGCATTGACTCTCTTGAACTTGACTTTCATTTTATTTAGATCGGTCCACTTTTTGTAAAAGTAGGAATATGATAAATATCGTTTGTAAATATCGTAAATATTGTTTGATGTAAATCATTCTGAAAATAACTATACCTAGTACAATTTATACCTATTTTGACAATTTTTATAAATTCATTGTTCCTAATTTAATTTTGACACACACAGATGTAACAGATGTAATGAAAGTTGCTCAACAGAGTGATTAATTCGCATTGTTCGAATTCACATACCATACAGTTACTGCAATTTTGAAAATAGAGAAACAAGCAATAATTATTTTGTGTTATTGAGTCCGAATAAAAACTCACGACGTGTTTAGATTGAAAAAATTTGGTATTCAAATGTCTCATAGTACAATAATAATATGTAATCATAATAAATTATGACGGCTTATGATTTTGTTTCTCAAGACTGAATCGCGTGATGACATCTGTATTTTCTTAATCTCGGTTTCTTATATGTATTTTATCTAGGTTTGTTCACATTTTAACACCTTATTTTTCAACATTCGAATCAGAGTGAAACACCCACTTCAAGAAGAAGGAGACGAATCAAATAACTTTCATGGAATTAAGACAGTATCATGTATGTGAGTGGCAGCTGAAGCTTAGCAGAAGAAAGAAAGTTCAAAATCCATAATTTGATTAATCAACAGTGATACGACCCCCCCCCCCCCCCCCCCCCCCCCCGTAATAAATTTAAAGCTTCGACGGGAACCTTGCAACTCAACGTAGGGCAAATAATTAATCTAAATGGACGAAAAGGAAATGAGCATCGAAAATCTTTGCCCTACCTACGCATTTAACTAATTCAATAACTGACATCTGATTTTAACGGTACTATCAAGTATTGAGCGGGTCCTAGGAATAGAATAGGGTCCTCAGGTCCTAGCAGTCAGGTCAGAGCTTAAATTAGCTGTCTTAAATTAGTGCAAAAAGTAAAACATAAATATTACCCACTAAAATTAAAATTAACTCTTGCTTCTTATGTTTCAAAACAAACAATAAACTGCACAATTCAGTACCGTGTGAGTATATGTGTGTCCTTCGTCACTAATTCCTTGCGACGCCAAGAACTATCCCAAATTTTGATGTGATTTCGGATCTGTGCCAGTCATCTCCTTGATGGTTCCTTATGAATGCATTGGTAATGTGTGCACCGTGCGCAAATGTGAATTTACTAAAACATTTACTTCTGTCGATTCCATGTAACGGTTTGATTTTGTTCAAATATGAAGGGCTTCCAAGATTGGCTAAGTGATGCCTCTTGTGTTATCCATATTTCCGGGGACTAGTAATAGTTCGGTTCTCAGACGGTATGAATAAACCCCATCTACATGCAAGGAAATAAAACTTTCTTCCTGAGTCCTTGCGGTACAATACCTTTCTAATATATTTTTGGAATTTAATTATATGTAAGATGAAGCCAGTGTTTTGGTAACGTAAAGTTCTCTTCTGGTAGGTACCATTCTTTCCTTTTGAAGATGGTACGAACGGTTCGCCGAAGCAACAGTCCTTCCAGCTATGTATATATGAGTATAGTAACGTAGCTCACCATGTATTTAAAGTTCCCTTTCAATATTTCCATACATTCTCTTTCAAGTTCCTTCGTACGTTGTCATTTGTACCAAAATGTGATGTTTCATTTACAGGCACATAAGCACTCTTGATATCCTAGGTACATCTTACCCATGGGGCGAGAGGTACGATTCCCTTCCATGAAAACCTGCCTATATAACTTCCCAATGCCCTGAAAACACTTTTCTCCCGTTCATTCGAGATTTCCAACTCTTTATCTCGAAAGGTTCTTCGGAAATGAACATTCAAAAGTACATTTTATCAGAGGAAATTATATTTACCCAACGGGTAGAGGCACCCTGTGAAATGAGAAAGGGGAAACGAGTTGGTTCTTACAAGGGCCGTAGACGTCAGCACGATGTAAATGTCATTCGTGGTCCACCCCAACCTCCTGTTTCATCTGAGCCATGGATACTAATACCTATAGTGTCCATGATCTCAACCCTCATCCCGCCCTCCGAGATGATTTGTTCGGTTGAAGCTTCCCTCGCAGCTTCCTGATGCTCCCTCAGTTGTTTGTCGCGTGCCGATGTGAGTGGTGTCAATGTAAATTCACTTTTATTTGTGTCCCCTGTAATTAGAAATGACCGACGATCTATGTGAGTAATGAGTGGAATAATATAATGGTCTTATTCTAGTCGTATATACCTCCATACATTCCCACAACAATTCCCGTCACAGTCGTTCCCACCACAATTCAGTTTTTTTTTAGGTACCTAACTGCTGCCGGCCTGAACACTCTATTCATAAGATGAAATATCGTATGATTACCAATCGATCTCCCGGAAAGCCAGTCATGATTACCAATCATTTTCAGTTTTGTCTTCCAATGTTTGTGGTTCATCAGGCTTAGGGTACCTCATTATAGCTTATCAAGTAATTTATATCTTCTGGTTCACTTGTTTTTAAAGTTTGGTTAACTGAGGTGACCATTCTTGAAATATTTATGGCTGTACGATTCGTGTGTAATTATATAGGCGTACAATTTGGAAAAAATGGTCATGAAAAATCATTTGTGTAGGACTGAGATTTATCATTTAAAAAGTAGTCGTTAGCACTCGACCATTGTGCACATAAAATGGCGGTTTGGATTGTATATGGGGCCTTGCAGGCTTATAAAAATCTGGGCAGTTTGTTTTCACGCAGCCGTAGTAGATTCTCTTCAATCTCACTTGTTGATGATACAAGAGCCTTTCTGTCTCCTCTGGCGTCAGTCAGCCACACAACTACTGGGTGTCTGGAATGTCTCGCGTGGAGGTGCCGGATTTTCATTGGTACACTGGAACAGGAGGTGACAGCACCTAGGTAAAAGTTCCAGTCATGCAGCATGATCGTATGAGCGAATTTTCGTAAATTATCGTACTATAAATATTCTGTTACATTGTTTTGAAAATTGAGCACTTTGAGTGAAAATAAATTGTTAACTACCTACCAATTTTATTGCAAAAAACTCGTTCTAACTAATAATATGCTATTCAAAATGAGATTTTGGATTTTTAACTTTTTTCCAGTTTTATCGATTTTTTAGCATATTTTATGAAATTTAAGTACATTTTTCAGCATAGTTTTGTACATATAGGTATTTTTTAATGTTCTATTAAATAGTTAAAAAACTTTATATGAGCAATATTCTGCTAAAAAAAATATATATATATATAAATTTAACAATTTTCATCCGTTTTTTGTTATTTTTTTGTGATTTTTTTAGCACTTTTTTTAAATTTGTCCAATTTAATGTGCTCAAAAATTGCTGGCCAACGAACTCGTCCTTTTGTTCGGAAAGCTTGATTTTTCGGTGCAAGAACGGAATTTTTATATAAATCCTAAGGAGAGTTGTCGTCTGGAAGGACACACACGTGTATAGGTATATTATGAAAAAGCTTAAAACTCTAGCAATCGTTTCAGAATATCTCATAACGGATTTCAATTAGGACAATTTTCGAAAATTTTGATTTAAAAATTTTTGGAGCCATTGGAATAGCTTCATTTTTTACGAAAATTCGCTAAAACGGAAGTTAGTAAAGAACGTTGTCTATTTCCACGCACGGACGTCCCTATGAATGGATTGTATATAATGTTGTTGATAGTTAAAATGATAGAAAAAACAAAAATATCACGACTTATCGGAATCACCCTTCCCCCCATTAGCCTCCTCAACATCTATCATCCTCGATTTCCATCATGAAACTTCCTGCATGAAAGTTGAAACTCCTGACATATTTTCAAAAACCTCGACCAAATTCATAATGGAAAAAAAAAATGATCACGAAAATCTGACGAGATTTATTTGAATATCATGATTTATTATCATTATACCCTCCATTCACCCCCTTCCATAATGAAATTTGAAACTCCTGATATACCTTCCGAAACTTGACGAAATTCATAGTTAAACAAAACTAAAAACAAAAAAAAGAATCACGAAAATCGAACGAGAATTGTCAAAACATCATGATATATCAGTATTACCCCCTCCACTCACCACGTCCCATGATGAAATTTAAAACGCCTGACACAGCTTACAAAACTATATTGAATTAGTAACGGAACAAAATAAGAATCACGAAAATCGGACACACCGCTGGAAATAATCGGTAATTACCCCCTCTACCCCTCTCCCCCCACCACGACAGCAAATCCAAAATTCCCAAGGTTTGATGCACAACTAGACTATAATTAGAATCGGGGTACTTTTGCTCAACTAGACTAAAGTTAGGATTGAACAATGAAAGAATCTCGAAAATCGGTTGAGGATAGTGGTCTGGGCAGCGTCGACAAAATTTGTCACACACACACAGATACATCTATATTTTCAGAATGGTCTCAAACAGATTTGTATGCGGTTATTTTTATTTTATTTTTAATTTTCTTCCTCATGCTTGAGTTGTTCCCAACCCCTCTGGATTAATTCCAATAGGCGTCCCTCTTGTTAACGAAGCCTTGCTTGTATGATATTGCTTCAGAGGGGCGTCCTAAAAACAGTAGTTAGTGAAGAACGTTGTCTCAGTTGTGAAGAACTCAACTGTTCGTAATTAATAAATCTGATCGTAGAAATCGAGACAATATTTTAACACTTTATTTTTTTCTCGGAAATAGATAACGTTCTTCACTAACTTCCGTTTTGAAATGGGTTTCCATAATTTTGTCGTAAATGATTTAGTTCGCCTCTATGTACTCAACTCCCTCTTCATATGTCATCCCATCTTAGGTTGTCCTATCATTGCAAGTCCATTTCATGGAGGTAAGGCCCAGTACTTGATAAATCGCATTTACCAAAATGCTAGATACTCATACCTGCTACAACAATCATATGTACCACAGATATCCTAGTCACTAACAATCGTCCAATCTAGTCCATCAAGGCAAGATTACGTCATCAGTCACATACTTAAACTAACATAATAAGCTGAAATTCGAACCACAATTTTCCTCGCACCACATGAGTCATATACTTACTACGAAGAATACCGTTGTATCGGTGGCATAATAGGTACCATTTACTATGTTAAGAATGATCCCGACTACAGCATCGTTACCCGAAATCGTAAAACACATTCCTATCACGTAAATAGAAAGTTTGGACTTAAGTACAGGTAGTAATGTAAACTGCGACCTGAAGGTTCGTGGCCGGTAATCACCTCCTTCCAGTATTTTATCCGTAAGCCCTAACAACTTCAGTCTTTCCGGGTCGCCCTTTTTTCCCGATAAATCTCCGTAGATTTGAAACATTCATGAGCCGCGGTGATTTCCTCCCCTGATTTTGACCAGCCGGTGGAATTTGTTGAAGAAACGCCTCCTCGGTAGAGGGAAAAAAAATCACAACACTTTAAAATTCCTTTCCTAGCGGCTCAGTTGACCTGAGCGAGCGTATCGAGCTACAACGGTTGAACAATAACATGCCGCAGTCCAGGTTTATTTGTCCGTTTTATTCCGCTACACCTACCGCTGTTTCGTTTTAGATGAATACTCGATCTACTTCGTTTACACCTACGGTTTATTTTCTAGGGTTAGCGTTGTTTGGTTCAACGTTGCTTTGAGTTTCATATCCGGTGAGGTAAGGGTTATATGATCCAGTTCAAGACCTCACACGCGGTTCTTTCTTGCAGAAAATAAACATGAGTTCTTGGGCGGGGCGAAGGTTAAGAGGTAGGTATAAATATGTTTCAAGTTTTAACTCTTTAATATGATCGTATTATTTATAAAGTATACCAGCATACAAAATTATCTTTCGCACACATTGCATATCCATTAAAGCCGATGTCAGAATATTCTGTCATAGTAATTAGATACAAACGCATTGTACTGCCTGTTATTTTCTTCATTATTGTTTCCTCACCTCCTTTTGTTAACAGTAATTTCTCAGGATTGACCTTGACCAAAGAGAGAGACCATACGTTTCAGGGAGTTGCGGTGGTTCTTACTTCCAATCCTGTAATTCAATTGAGTTGAAATGCCCGTGGTTATCTCTTTTATATTTTGTCCAGACAGTAAAAAATAATATATTCCTCACAACCGACTCACAATATTTCTGTTTTAAGAAATATTATACCCCCAAGACTTTCTTTATTTTTGATATTTCCCCCATGATTTCAAGTTTCAACCAAGAAGATGGTAAAATATCTCTTTTTATAAGATCTAAATTTGTGAAAACTAAACGACAGTTGGTTTGATAAGAACTTGACGAAGTTGACAAATCTATTGGTAAACGGTTATGTTTTAAACTTCGTTAAACTCGCCGTCTCTTCAAAAATTCATTTTAACATATAATTGAAATTTTGTTTTGAAAATTTCGTATTTTTACTTGGAATTTATTACAATTACGAGTATATGATGCAATCGGGTACTAGGCTGCATCAATAAAACAATAAATTTACATCGAGCAGTTACAGAGGGATAATGGTAGCAACGTGAGAAGATCCTTATTCACTTGTTTCATTTTACATCTTCAAAAAGTGAGCTTCATATGATTAATATTACTTATCATTATTACTGTTTGATACAAAAAGTTGAATATAACTTTCTTAAAATCCAAGACGGAAAAGACCTAGAAAGAACACGGAATGACAGGGAAAAGGATTCTACACCTCGAAAATCAGTTTGGAAACTGGAGTCCTATTTCTGGATTTGGTAGTCACCAAAATTGGTGATTATTCAACCTTCCATAGAAATGGACTTGAATTCCGTTGGAGAGAACTGAAAACCTGTTTTCTTAAGACTCAAACTTGCACATAAAAAACAAAGTTCAAAACTTCTGCGAGAACTTTGAATTATTGAAAATTCCCTTCGTAAGATGGGTGTGGAAGAAAGACAGTGGGTGTACCAGACAGCAGACATGCGACTCTGGGGTGCGGGTTGGGGGAGATGAATCAGAGATCAGCTGTGCGGGCGGGCGCCTCCCCATCAACAAGGGTCCTTTTGTAGCAAGCCGTCCCCCATCGCGACCACGAATGTGCTTACCCTAGAGGGCAGTCTAATATCAAACTGCGTTTTCCTGTATAGTTATTATGCGTTCGGTCCCGGATGGTTGGACTGACGCAGTTTTTGTGCTGGCTCGTCAAATAAGATGCAAATCACAAACGCTGCATATTACATAGAGGTTCAGTATTTCTGTATTAGATAGCCCTTCTAAGCAGATCGCTGGAATACAGATATTTCGGGCGCATTATCTAAATACGTAGACGGTTGACCAATTTAAGAACATAAAAAATAAATAATAATAAATGAACTAATAACATAACTGGCACGGAATCGTACCCTGAATATCTATAATATACACTCAGCCATCCGACATCACTGTATATCAAAGCATAAGAAGAAGGTACAGGAAAAACCAGGTAACTTGGTTTTAGCACGAAATACTCTTTTACCGGGGCCCAAAAGGAAAACAAGTCACAAAATATTGCCACGAAAAAAAGAGACTAAAGTAGCGGCGGATTTAATTTATTTTTCATTCAACCTATGAAGCTGACATTTGGAAAGGAGAACCCGTGGGACGTCTAGAAACGAATCATAAAGTCTAGAGCCCCCCAAAATCAGCTGAGTGAGATCCGGAACTAATTTCTTTGCTATTCCCGACTGAAGTACCGGCGGATCTAATTTATTTGCTATTCAACCTATGAAGCTGACATTTGAATAGGAGAATCCTTGGGGTGTCTAAAACCGAATCATGAAGTGTAAAGCCCCAGATCAGCTGGGTTAGATCCGAAGCAAAGTTCTTTGCTATTTAACCAATGAAGCTGAAATTCGGAATTGAGGCCCCTTGAATGTCTAGAAACGAATCATAAAGTCTAGAGCCCCAGCTGAGTTAGATCCGGAGCTAAATGTATTTGGAATGGAGCCCCCATGGGCCGTATAGAAACGAATCATGAGGTCTAGAGCCCCAGCTGAATTAGATCCGGAGCTAAGTTCTTTGCTATTCTACTTATGACGCTGAAATTTGTAATTGAGCGTGTTCCACGTACCTCCAATAATTAGCCGGAGGACTTCCTGGCAAGAAAATGTAACTTGAATAGTTGGTTAAAAATATCTCTCGGTGTACCAATCTTATCTTTTAGGTCTATTACCGTCAAATTTTGTCTGCACTACTCAGGCTCCGATTCTTAAATTTCGTGGTGGAAGGGGCCATCATAATTTCCTTCAATTTTCAACTTTTTTAAAAAGAATTTGGTCTAGTTTTAGAAGAAATGTCAGGTTTTCCAAATTGCATTGTGGTAGGGGTGAATGGAGGGGTAAATAGTGATCAACCGACATGTTCACTCATTGTTTCATGTTGTTGTGACATGTTTCACTATTCCCATCTGATTTCCGTGACTTTCTTTGTATGATCTTTCTTGTGTGATCCAGAATACAGTCGTTACTTAATCATTAAAGAAAATTAATTAAATAACCATAATCGAAATTGGATTAATGCTCTCGCACATAAGACCGGATCAAACCGACGAAGATGTGTCGCTCATTAAGTCGGAGGCGAACTAGGTCAACAAGCAATCGCAACAAGTTCGGGAGCCCATCGAAGGCCACTAGACCTCCTTTGGTGCACTGCAGTTCTATTACACGCCTCAGTAACTACTATCAAAAGTACTCTGCAGTTGCCCTTAGTGTCTAATAAATAGTGGCTATGCACTACCGCATTATTTATGAAGGAGGAATATAATTGTTCGTTCTTTAATAATCTAAAACACAAGTCCAGGCGTTACTTACTAGAAGAGGTGGGCGGAACTGTGTTTCCATGACTGGATGTAAACGATTTGGAAGAATAAGTACCAGTTCCAGTCTTGGTTAAAAGTTATTATTGGCGACATTTCGGCCTCTGATTGTAGGCCCTATGCATGCCTAAATTACATGCACAGATACCACACAGGTATATAATAGGAGTTACATCTCTTATGAGTTACTTATTAGTACCTATTTACGGATAAGTTTGAATTTTACAATTCCGACTGCATGGTCGAGCTTTCAGAATATTTTGTTGTATGGGAATATCTTTACATCGAGAGCGCTCGCCTCTTGTACTCGACTTGGTAAAGTGACGATGGTCACCTTCAAAAGGTATGTAACTGATATTGCTTCCGATCTGCAAGGCAGCGGAAGCTTTGTTTTCACTTTTGAAATAACAAAAAGTTTTGTTTTGCTCCAAAATCAAAATTTCCACTCACATTTTGCGTTTCATCCCCTCCTGAACAAATTTGGTTTCGTGTCTGTTTGTCCGTCCTCCCGTCTGTCCATCCGTCCGTCCGTCCTTCTGTCTCTCCACATTTCTTGCAACAGCCATAACTTCCACAACTTCGATTGGATTTTAATGAAATTTTCAGGAATAGTGTGGGTTTAGCCCTACATGGTCTCCTATCAGTCTCATCATGATTGAATCAACGGTACGCTCAGCGCATGCGTGAACGTAATTTCCTTGTGTTAGTCATAAGTCCGTCAATGTTGAACAGATCTTAGTCAGATTTTCAGGCATGATGCGGAAAAGGTCCCTTGAAGCCCCTTACGACATTTATCATGATTGAATCAGCGGCACGCTGTGCGCTTGCGCGAGCGTTTAGCTTTCTATATTTCTTTGCCACAGCCATAACTTCCACAATTTTGATCGGATTTCAATGAAATTTTCAGGAATAGTGTGGATTTAGCCCTGGATGGTCCCCCATCAGTTTCATCATGATTGAATCAGCAATACATGGATTCAGCCCTAGATGGCCCCCTATCAGTTTCATCGTGATTGAAACTGCGTGAACGTAATTTTCTTGTGACAGTCATAAGTCCGTCTTTGTTGAACAGATTTTAGTCTGGTTTCCGGTTTTTGGTTGCCCAGAACTATATCGTCATGATATTTTTGAACCGGTTATTTCTGAAAATTTAATGGTGACATACCTACTGTAAAGGCCACGAGGAAGCTTCTGTACCACGACCTTGGCAATGTATTTACTCTTACTGCGGAAATAACCCCTCAGCTTTGATACCAGTAAAAATTTTGATTTCGAACAGCAATGAAAGTTTCGCCGCTCAAAAATGTGAAAACAATCCATTTTCTACCCCGTTTAGCTCTGAACCAAAAAAGTTCTCCAACTAAAACAATCAAGTAAAGCCACCACCTATCTTAGATAGGTACTTCCGGGGGGATGGATTCCTTAGCACTTATTTAGCGCCCGACTGTAGTGTACTTTAAACACGGGGAAATTTCGCCAAATAATAAAAATCTCTACTCAAATTTTCGTAAATTTTAAGAAATATTGGTTCTCCTATGCATACCTCTCTCTAACATCCTTTGTATCGTCTGTCAATCCTTGCAGCACGTATTAGGTAAATCATCCTGTTTTCGTCGGATTTTGGTTTAAACAAATTGTTTTTTCCATAAATCGGATTAGGTAGTTGTCATCAATTTTTATTGACAAACATGAAACACATAATTTCCACGATTCCTTTTGATTCCATTGGAGTTTTCGGCAATTAGGTATTTATGTAAGACTCTGGATAATCCCCATACCTACGTTGCGATCCATTCAGAGCTATGGTAGATGTGCGCATGCGCGAACATGACATCGTTATAACTTATATTCCTCTGTGAAAGATACTGTTGCTCAAGATATGTGTAAGAATATACGTTCAACTTTACCTAGCCCACCATGAACTCTACATAACCCATATGAATCTTGACTTTTATTGCTATCCATGCCGTCTGCAGCTCTGTATAATGACAGAGACACAAAATATAATTCTAGTGTCACACCAACTTGACTGAAGATGTTTTTTATTTATCATGATTTTCTTGGAATGTTGATACTTCTGTAAGTCATTCGGAAGGCTACCAGGGATATGACATTCTCATCTAAAAGAGTGATCCTGGAAGGGTTGTCGGTTGAAGGAGGCAATAAATGCTCAGAGTGATGGACGATCCTGAGCATCAGTTTTATATCCTTATGACAAACACCTTGCTTTATAAGGGAACCTTCCACGTTCCCTTGCAGAATTTCCTTTAGTATTTACCCGCCTCTCTATTTCTGTTTTCATGCCCCTCAAGCATCAAACATTAACGATCAATAACGGCCATGTGGTAATAATCCATCCCAAGGCGTGCTCAACATTTCCGAATCATGGCATTCCTATTATCACTTTTTCATAATATTAATAGAAAATGCACGAATTAATAGAAGTATTAAAGAAGAATTAATTTATTTACAAAAAAACTTAATCTTCTTTTAATTTTTGGATCCATTGCAATGGCCTCATTTTATATGGAAATTCGCTAATGAAATATTCAGAAATCAAGCAGTCATCACACAGAAGTAATCTATACTCACTGCAAACGTTCTGGGAAAACCAAACTTAGTGGAACAAATCTAAAAGATATTTAATATATACCGAAAATACGACATCGAAAAGGAAAAATGATTTGTTTATATCCACAGAGTTAAATTTTATGATCCTAGTTAATAGCAACTCATCACCTAACATACGAGTACCTTTCATGTCAAAACCAGATTGTATCCAAAAAAATAACCGATTGTATCCCCGTTTAATTTTTACAATTTGGAATTTTACAATTTAGCTTACTAGTTTCACCCCTAAAAACACATAAGAAGTTAATTTGTAAGTTAAAGAGCAAAACTGGATTGTAAGGGGTTGGAGACATATGCAAATGTTACCATTTGATTCAGCGTATACAAATACTGACCCCAAACTTGTATTTTCATTGAAGGTAATTTTTCAAGAAAGACCTCGATTTCAGTGAAAAAACGATGTTTTTCAACTTAAAACACAGTTTCGTCCCCTAATTAGCAAATTAAAAGTAAAATTGACCACCCCGTTGAAAAGGTGAGATTTCGGAGCAGTTTTTACCATTCCTGTGATTTAAAAAAATATTGTTTCTCATAGTTCAATTCCCGATTGGAAAAACTCAAAATTTCCCAGATAAGGTAAATTTTTTGTTTCAGAGGGCTTTTTATGTCTCAAACCTTAACTCTAAAATAAGATTAGGCATCTATCCGTTAGGAAATTGAATGTTCTTTTCAACGGTATTCTAAAATTTGAATTAACACAGCATATTAAGGGAGTTTACGACCACTTGAGTGACGTAAGGTCGAAAACACGAAAAAATCCTAAATATTGAATTATTCAAATACTCAAAACTAACGAACTAATAAAAAACTCTAGGTGGAACTTTCGATCAGAAATAAGCTCTAAAATCGACCCCTAAGTACTGACCATCTTATGCGGGACACCCTGTATTCGTGATACGCATACTTACCTACATAAATTTCTCGGACTCATATAAGCAAATGTATGATTTCAGTTTCGGTACACAGATACTTGTGTTTTTGAAAAAAGGTCGGGATACTTTCACGTTTTATTTTATTTTTCCAAACTAGTTACTCTTTTTCTGGAACATTGAGAAAGTAAAACAGTTTTTCACGGACAGCTATTTTAAACCTCTTGGTGACTTTCACCCTTTCAGGATTCGATTACCGTTTTGGTCTTGTGAAACAACAGAACTCCTAAAAGGTTGCGAGAAGTGTCAGCTTGACTGGCGAACTGAAACGGTGAGATAAGAGGAATCGATATATCCGTCCGTATTTACGGAGAACCAGCTTTTCCAAAGTCCTCGTGGAGTTCAAATGCCTTTGGTATCGTGTTGAAAGGAAACAACAATACTGACATTGATACTCAGATTGGTAACTAGGATGACCAGGCTGACAGCACCGATTCAAAAGTATTTTTGGAGCCAATCATTTTTGGCAGCACTTACAACTAGGTATTGAGAAGATGCACCAAAATTTGTTCACGAGAAAAAAGTTCATGCCAGTCAGCATGATTGTATGAACAGATTTTCGTAAACTATGGAACTAAATTTATGTTTCAAATTATGCAAATCGCTACCGAAAATTACAGAAATCCGATGTTTACCGAGGTTTGCGGAATAAACGGGTTGAAAATTCTAATCATGCAATAAATTCTGTAAAGAATGCTTCTAGTTTCGAGACTTGCCAAACCGGTACTCTTATTTTTTTACACTTTATACCACTGGTTCCAGAATCATTTTAGTTCAAACCAAGATGATCAGAAGAGGGGGAAAATTTAAATATTAATAATGGCCTTGGCGTTACCGCACAGCAGTTTTCTATTTGGTGCGTGCAAGTGTGTAAATATAATCGAGAAATATAACCTTTGCCTACCACCGTGCTAGCGAAGAGTAACTCGTACGAGCGGTCAAGCAGAATTATTCAGGAACATGTTAACAAAATTGATACATGGTCAAAACAGTGGTGAGTAAAGGTGAATCCGAAAAAATCCACTCTTATTAAGTTCACATACCGTCGAAAACTTACTCACCGTCAAATCGTTATGAATGGGACAATCTTGCCTGAATCTAATCATGTAAAATACCTTGGCCTAATACTCGATAAAAAAGCTACCTGGGACGAACATGTAAAATCCATCCTCCAGAAAGCAAGAACTAGAATGCACATCTTCAAACACATGCTCTCCAGTCCATCATTAGCTCTCCGCACGAACCGCCTGATCTATAGGTACATCTCTGATAAGACCGATCTGGCAATATAGGTGTCAAGTATGGGGATCTGCTTCAAATTCTCAAATTAAGAAATTCCAAACATTTCAAAACATAGTGCTCAGGTTAATAACGAATGCAGATTGGTATATTCGAAACTCAACTCTCCACTCGGATCTCGAAATACCAACGGTCGCTGAAGTGATCAAAGAAACCAGCCATCGCCACTTTTCTTCACTTCAAGAAAACCACAACGAAACTCTCCAAGGACTCCTGGATAAACAACCACCTGAGCGAGAACAAAGGAGACTTAAAAGAAAGCGAATCAGAGACTTCGTGTTATAAACATTTGAAAAAGTTGTAAACAGGAGTTATTATTAGAACGTTATTTATAAAACCATTTGCAAAATATATATCTATATCTATAAAAGAGGATGTATGTATATATATATGTATGTATATATGTATGTTGCCTATAGACTCCGAAACCGCTCGACAGATTGTAATGAAACATTCAGGTATTATTAGGCATGATTCAAGGATTGTTCCTGTAAAGTTTGGTGCAAATCCGTTCAAAGGGCTCTGACCCAGAGGGCATAAAAGGGTGCAGTGTCAGGTTTTAGAAATTTATCGTTTACAAAATTAACTACCCAAGCCAAGACCGAAGGCAGAGTGAGGAGGAGGAGGAGTAGGAAGAGGAGGAGGAGGGAGGGAGGAGGAGGAGTGAGGGAGGAGGAGGATGAGGAGGAGGAGGAGGAGGATGAGGGAGGAGGAGGAGAAGAAGGAGGGAAGAGGAGGAGGGAGGAGGGATTATGTCTATTTATTTACTTATTTTTTAATATATTTTTCGGATTCTACGCATCATGAAACATAAAGCAACGAATTCGGTATGTTGAAAAATGATTTTAATTAGTCGATTACTAAAGTTTATTATTGAAAAATGAACCAACATTTATCCAGCGAGAAATTTGGGCGCAGCAACGCGCGCGGGGGGAACGCTAGTACCTATATAAGTTATTTACATAATCATTCTTTAACCATTAACAAAAATGGTTTGTTAACAAAACCAAATGCAACTAAATATTGATTACTCGCATAAGATGTGATAATTAAATTGTGCTTTACGGATTTACTAGGAACTCCCTAATAACTAAATTTATGAAAGGAGTATCAATGGATACCATACCAACCTCTCTCCACGATCCGTATAAATTAGACCTGGTCTACTAACATTAAGCATGATCACAACTGAAATGTAAACTATTTACTATCAAAGTTCACATGATTAAAAAAACAAAAAAAAAACAAGGTTGTGAATGTTAGTATGCAACAACTCTTATGAAAGAATCTCCTGATCAAAGGAATTGTACAGGTACCTACTTGCAGGAGGTACCTACGCCTACAATTACGATAACATTGGGTCGCATTCATAGGTCCGTAACGTTGGCGGTGGTATCTCGTTAAAACTTTACCCCTCTGTTAATCAACCGCATTTCCTTTAAGATTACTACTTACAAAGAAAAAAAACTACGTTACCACTCCACTACCTTTCCTCTTTTGGCTTCGTCCTTTGAACTCTTATTAGACTGAACTCTTATCTCACAGGAATTTATAATCAACAACTTTCATTTAGAAGTAGGAATTCAGTTTCGTTGATCTTAGCCCAAGTTTTCTTCTTTTATTTTCGCTAAGAAAATTGAAGCTGATAGCCTAAGTTGATTGTATAGAAGTAACTGAAGGAGGTTCTAATCGAAAATCTATTTGCATAAGCGAAAAAATTGTTCAAACGGGTCAAAAATATTTTTTTTTACTAATTTGAGATAAAATTGGATTTCTTCCTAAACTTTTTTACTCTTTTCTGAATATTAAGTTTACTTATTCAAAATAAGTACCTACCTACAAATAGTTATCTTTCTAGTGTCTCAAAAAGTGTCGGCAATTAGTGACGTCAGAATGTCTCAAAACGGATTTCAATGAAGAAAATTTTCGAAAGTTTTTATTTTAAACTGTTTGAAGCCGTTGCAATAGCTTCATTTTCTACGACTATACACGGAATCAATAATGCTAGATGGGAATTTTTTCAGTTGCAATACAATTGGTCTGCCGCATTATTCAAAACAAATGAATCAATTAATTAATCACGAAGAAAAACAGATAGATCGTAAGAAATCGACGTCATAAGAAATTCACGTTTGCGCTTGCGCACATGCCATTTTCGATTTGATGACAATGCATTTTATAGGGTACCAATAGGGGCTAAGCTGCACTATCGGAGAAAATTTAATCAAAATCGGACTAGAACTTAGTATAGTTTTAGGTGTGTCAAAGAATGGCATGGCCACACACTCACACACAAACCAACCAAAATTGATCTGCAAGCTCTGAAAAGCAAAACAAGAGGAAATTTTGATTTTGGTGGACAAAATTGTTTTCGACTTTTTGTAAGAACACAAAGCTTCCTTGCCTTCGGTAGTGAGGAAGCAAAAATAAATAAAAACACGCAGCTCGCGTAAGCAGACCCAACTTTTCGAATCGGTCAGCTGCGTCATTTCATGCGTCCTTTGATGTCCTAGAGAGCTCCCTATCAAATTTCGTTGTAATTGGACAGACTACATAACGTCTAGCACACTCAGCCGATCAGGATGGCGCTCCTCACTTTGCTCGTCTCTTATGATGTTTCCCTATCAAATTTCGACGTCCTACGGTGAATAGGAGAGATTTGAGCACGATTTTGCCATCATCATGAATTATATTACGGCTCGTGGTCAACTGATCCTTACCAAAGTCAGCTAGGCACTAGTTCCGACATGGTAGTACAACATATCAAAATTTGGTTCATATCGGATCATCGGTTTCGGAGGAGTAGTGAGTACAAAAATTAGTCCATAAATAAATATACCAAAAGAAATCTGAAAATGAATGACGTGAAATGAATAAACGTGTTCTGCGCCCTCTGAAATGTAATGAACATGCATCCCCACCCACAAGTGGCGCCGCACAGTGGGCTGAAATGGCATATTTTGTTCAAAAACCCGATTTCAAGGTAATCTGTCAAAATTTAAATGCATTCCCATGGTTTTTTCATTTTTTGAATCGAATAAGACTAGTTTCAGAACAATGCGCACAGTCGTTTTCAAGATATTTCAGTTTTGAGGCAATTTCAGCGACCGTGCTGAACTGAAAAAGTGAAATAATCAAAGAATTACTTGTAAGTCACTCATTCCGTTTTTCCGGTTTCGAAAACTTGATATTAGTTTACTCAACTGTTTACTCAATTAATATTAGTTTATTTATTTAATTATTGTTGTTGCTGTCTTAGAAATTGAGAAGGGTAAATGAGAGAAAAGTTGAAACGGGAACATCCTTTCATATTGCTGTATTTTGTCAATAGTATAACAAATGGTGCGTGGTAAAATAACATTAAAATATGAAACAAAAAAACGAAAATTATGCTTTGAGGGCCTCCCAGCTTTATTAGATCCACTGCAGGAATGTGAGAAATCAGTATGGATAACAAATGTTCCCTTTAACCAGTCACTATTCTTGGATAAGAATGTGGCTTTGTTATGAGTCACATCCCTCATTTTTTTATTAAGATTAGACAGAAATCTTCCCTTTATCTCCGAAATTACCTGGAGTAAGATGGTATTCTCCATTTCGGGGTAACGGTCCCGCAAACTCTCTTCCAGTGTCCTGTTAGGAGTAAATAACATTTTGCACAGAACACTGTAAGGAATAGTTATTTCCGACATATTAATGAACTAACTGGGAACGAATGAATGAATGTTTTAAGTCGGTTTACCGATATATAACTGAGCATCGAATAGGATAAGATGAATGCCAGTGTGACCTGTGACAAAAGGTTTTAGACATTATCAGTCCAAAGAGTGTTTACTTATTCGCAAGCTAACAATTGTTTGTTTACTCTTAAATGAACTGTGAAAAGAGTCGGCGGAAGTCGGCGATGAAACTGATGGAGAATGCACTTTAATACCTCACCTTTCTTAATATTTCAATGTCTCAATAAATGCAGGTAACAGTTTTTTTCCGGCCCTTCTCATTGATAAAAATACGTGATTTTTCAGCTTAAATTACGAAAACTGTAAATTTCTCGTATGATTAATATTTAAAAAATATATATAACCCCAAAAACCGTTTAATAATAATGTAATTCAATAATTTGATAGTAATTTAATTATTAAAATATTTAATACACCATATCACGATCATAGGTATAGGTATCATAGGTACTACTGATATGACGCAGTCGTGCGAAACTGCCTGAGAAAAAGGCCACTATTAACCTAAGTCGTTGGAATATTTGAAAATCTACTGCGTACAACTAATCACTAGGTATCTAGCTATGAAAAAATAACAAACCCAGCTGGATTGAAAAAAATTTTGAAATTGAAAAAATTGAAATTGGGGGTTTTTGAACACTTCAGCCCACTGTGCGCCGTGCCGGCAGCAGTAATACCCCCTTTTCTGCGAAAAGTTGGGTAAAAACGAAAGAATTTCCGCATTAGTCATCACAGGGAGAATTTATCACGGAACTATTTATTTCCCATAGCAACAGACCGTGTGGGATTGAGTTCAAGATATCGTTAGTCCCTGTAGTAGCCGCAGGTCAAAACCGCATGACTGGTAAGTCACAATGGTTAGCATTCTGCGCCTTTCCAACAAACTGCTGTCGCTGGGGAGCTCTACTCTGATCCATTGAACTAATATGAAAAACGCTGCAAATTATTTCACAAAGGTTTATTATTTTTTCAATTGAGTATGATCGTAGTTTTAGTTGGCTAGCGTACGTCATAAGGCCCGTCCAGACTCCTCGGCGTGTCCTACTTCGAGTTGCCACAACCTATACTTCTATAATTATATACGCATGTTTATATTTCTCGATTTGAGCTCCTATCTATTCAAATAGTTATTGCCTTAATAATATCATTATCTAAGTACGTACGAAAAGTCGAGAGGATATGTTATTGAATATGCGTAGGAAAAGCTTTGGTATTAACACACAAATATGACCTTGAAAAAAAAAAAACATATTCATGCCTCCTCCGCGGCGCCGGCGCCTCCTCTCACTCCACCCCCCCCCCCCCCCCCCCCCCCCCCCCCCCCTCCACCCACCGTGACCCCCTGCCAGGCGTGCGCGCGTCGAAAAAGACACTTTTTTGCCCGTTTTTGGCCCATAGCATCTATGCGAGTAAAGCGATCGGGATGGTTAAACGTTAGGACCAACTAGACCCCAAATGGAGTCTATGTGCGAAAGAACGGTTTTTTTAAGTCAATTCTTAGGCCTTTTATGGCCCGGACGGCGGACGGCGAACGGCGGACGGACATTTCAAATTTGGATTCTACGTACCTTGAAACGTAAAGTGACAAAGTTTGAGGGGGGGTCATACAAATTTTTTGCTACACGATCACATAGGCTTATTATAGGAAATAATAAACCAATAAATAAATGGGAAAAAACTAATAACTAAATGAAACAACTGTCACGAAAATATTATAATTTTTCTTTGACGTTACTAAATGCTTTCTTTGGTCAAATTTTTCTGAACAAGTTGGGTCTCCTCATGTTTGTTTTCGATAGCTTGTCAAGGAAGAAAAGCCTACCACACTGTCCATTTCAATTCTAAAGTACTTTTCATTAATTGCAGCGAGTGCATATGCACAAATATGAATGATTGAAAAAATAATTATATAATGAAGTATAAAATAGAATAATAATTGTGTCAATATGGGGGACTCACTTGAACTTTACTGTCATGTCTTTTGCGCAAACTTATTCTACACAACTATGTTACAATGTGTTGGTAAGCGGGATGTTTTCTTCTACATTAAAAATCTATAGACTTCTAATCTGGAGCCCCTAGCATCGAGATGAAACTTTAAAACAAATTCAAATTCGAATCGTTTATTTGTATAAGCCCTTTGGGTATTACAATGATGGATTTATGCATTCTTTAAATTTCACATGTGATAACAGAAACGTAGAAAAAGAATATTACTACATCACAGTCCATCTGTAGGCATAAAATCCCTCTTCCACTTTTCTCCGAACAATACAGCTATTACATTACAATAACGACAGAGGGCATAATTAGGTTAATTTCATAAAAATTCATATTATATCATATAACATGTTGTAATACGAATCTAAATCAATCACCCCTGATCGTTCAAATGGAAATTTAGTAAGAGGTCTGATAATTGTAATATAATTCAACGCGGTATTATAGTTAAATGAAACTTAAACATACGTTAGCAGGGAATTAGACAACATGGGGAGAAATATGATTCTACTCATGATTCTACTCAGAGAAAAAGCTCTTAATTTTAGAACTTGTATACAATGATTGCCAAATATGTATACAAACTTCTTCGGATTGCCATCCCAACCTATGTAGTACTTCTCCTACCTAAGACTGGATACACTCTGTAGGTATAGAGCTTTAAAGCTAAAAAAGTAATTCGGTATATATTTATCCAAATTATGATTCCAAAATGGCTTGTGTATCGGACATAGGAATAAAAAATGACCCAAAGTCAATTAAACCACCTATTACAGGTCATACACTGCGCTGAACAATCCAACTCGTTCAAGCATCTTTTATGATATTTTTCCAGTTTTTCCTTGTATGCCAATCGTAATTGTTCTACGACTTTCTCCTGGTAAACCACCGTAGGGGGCAGACCTCGAGCCATTATTGCATATTTTCGGGAAATAAGCGTTATAACCCGAGTTCAGGCAACTCTCAACATCAATGCAAAACCAATGATTCTCCCATCGCTCATATATGTCTGAGCACCTAGATCTGATCGTCTTAACATCCATTAGAGACAATATATCACTGCTGCCAATTACTGTCAGCAGTTTACGTAGCTGTGAAATCCAATTTAGATCCGGCAAGTTACACTCCAGGGTGTCTAAGCAGAGCTTTGGAAGTCTGTTCTCACTCATTCCTCTGATTCTCAACCAATAATTAACCATTCTCCGAAATATGGGTACTTCAAGTGCTAGGTAGCCAGTTTCCATTCTCAGATAATGCCCGATGCAGACGTTGGAAGATGAAGGAGACGCTTGAGCCAGCGCTTTGGACAACTTCAACTGCGTCCAGATATCTTGCACCCCATACCTCACCGATTCTACCAACGACTGGAACAGAGTCATCTTCGTGTGCCAGCTCAAAAATCTTCCTCGGCTAAGCAAGCCCATGGTTGCCCCTACCGCCATTTTTGCTTTCGTTACCGCATGCTCGCAGGCCACAAGGGACTTAGACGAACTGGAAAGCGGCGCTCCCAGATACTGTATTGTCCTGACAAAATCAAAATCTTGACCAAATAGCGACGTAGACAGACGAACAGTTGACGGGCATATTTTATCTCTATTTCTTGTGAAATGGCTATGTAGTTCAGATCCTTTAGTAAAGGTGCCCAGATTTTCTTTGACGTTCAAGAGGCAATTCAGGATATATAGGCTAGGGACAAGATAACAAAGTTTGACAAAAAGACCTCTACAGCTTTGTCTGAAACCTAGCTTGAAAATCGTTCTGATAGCTGTCTTGAGCCTTAAACACCAAACTGGATCGGCCAGATTTTCCCCAAAAAATACAGCAATAGGCAACTCTGCTCCGAAGTAGACAGACTTAAGTACCTCAAAAGAAACGGACATTGTCAAGTGACGTAACATGAAATTCACAGAGGCCAATTTTGACAAAAGCCGTTCAACATGGTTAACCCAAGACAGGCGGTTATCAATTATCAAGCCAAGAAAATTAACAGAACCGCTCGTGTAGAAGATACTTGGCCTTGATCCGCCTTAAAACAACATGTTCAGTGATCTTTGCAAATACGGGTAGCTTTGAAATGGGCCGGTATTCGTCATAGGTGTGGGATTTACCTTTCTTAGGTATGGGGGTGACTGAGAGAAAGAGAGTGAGGGAGAAAGAGAGTGCGTGAGAGAGAGAGAGAGAGAGAGAGAAACATATTTATTAAAACTTTATTTAAACAAAGACGGTTTACATCAAACATTTTTAGTAATAATTTAAATATGGTACACACACACACACACACTATATATATATATATATATATATATATATATATATATATATATATATATATATATATATATATATATATATATATATATATATATATATATATATATATATATATATGTCTAGGTTACTTGTATCATCAACTGAATTCATTTTGCTCTTATCATTGCTGACGACGTCGTGACACATTGATTGGATCCCCACATATTATAGCTTAGCTGATAATTTAATCGGAATTCCAATTTCATAAATAATAGAGTTTATTATAACTTTTGTTACATATAACGATACTGATTTAGTGAAACGGGTATGTACCTAGGTGTTTAATTTTATTCGATTTATTTTCTTCCGGGTACGCGTGCATTCACGAAGTCACCTACCATAGATGTTTCCTTTAGACCAGCGATCTACGCAAAAGATTTAGGTACAACAAATAAAGCAATCTATAATAATGAGAGGCGTTTCGACTTCGAGACCTACATAATTTTCTGAAAAGTCGAGACGAGAAATATTTTGGTTCCGGTTCTTTCTTGAATCATTCTTTCTCAAAAATGAAAATATAGAAAAATTATAGGTAGGTACCTACCTAATTGTAGTCTAATTTGGACGAAGTTATCAGGCATATTTTTGTACTAACTAATCCATCCGGTAAATTGATGGAATTCATAGGGAACAGATTCCCACAACCATCGAATACATTAACCGAAAACAGGATGAAACTTTGTGGTAGTGCCCGTTACAAAGGTTAGCAGACACAGACAGATTTTGAAGGATGATTTTGGCGGATTCATTTCCACCATCCAAAAGTGATCCCTATGCTTATGGTTGACTCGGAAGCAACATGTAGTTCAAACTGCTGCAGGAACTACCAAAGCAAAAGCTAATCTATCCCAAGAGAAGAGATTTGAAGAGAGAAATTTGGAAAAATAAGACTAAGAATGCTGTTCACATTTTGAGGATATTTTAGGATTAGGTATTTATATTTAAAATTACGAAAACTTGTTGATGGTCTGAGATGCACTTGGCATCCAGAGGGAGGTTGACTGAAGGCTTCCCGCGCTCACCTGGTCACTATCAAGAGGTTAATGACTGTAAAGGTAAAGGAGAAAAGGTGGGCCCGGCTTCTCAGCCGGTCTCTTCTACGGTTTCTAACGTTGGCAACACTGCTGGCGGCTCTTGAGCGATCCCCTCTCTCGCTCTTCCACACGCTCCTCTGCATCGTTCTCTCTCGCTTCCACCTGCTTCCACCACTCTTTCTCCAGCGGAGCGGCAGCCGTTTTTCATCAGTTCGTCGCGGCGACCGCGAGTGAAGTGTGTGTAGTGAATGTGCCGTGTTTCTGTGCCTTCTGAACACCCACGACCCCTTGGCTCACCTGTTGATTCTGAATGATCCCACAGCTACTTTCGTCGCAATGGATACCTTATTCATAGGTAAGTTCCTCTCTAATCCATAGACGCATCATAATTCGCCATTCTCGCTCAGCTCTAACAGGAATTACCTACCTAACCACCCAGGTAAATGCGTCAACAGGTCGCACTCCACAATATGAGTCAGTACCACCTCTGCCGAGCCCTCCCGTCTCTATTTTTCTCGATGTGTAACAGCTGTACTGCTCAAAATTACTGTCTTGTTAGGCCGTGCATTGTAATATTATACTCTACTGACATTGTCAAATTAGGTACCTAGTAGTGCTGACCTTACTTAATTAGGTAGGTAAGGAATAAAACCGGTCCCCCGTGTATTTTTCAGCCATCAACACGTAACCCAGTAAAGAACTAGGTAGGTACCTCAATGCCTTCAATTTACGTGTAAGCAGGTAGAGGAAGCAGTGAAATTGAGCAATAAATTAAGTAGGTAGTGCTGTGTATTTTTCAGCCGTTAACACGTAATCGAGTAAGGTACTACCTCAATGCCTTCAAATTACGTGTAAGCAGGTAGAGGAAGCATTGAAATTGAGCAATAAATTAGGTAGGTACCTAGTGCACAGTGTCATGTCATAGTGCTCTGTGATGTGCGTAATCACACATATGATAATGTGTTGAGTAGACAGAACCTTCACTAGGTACTTATCTATGTAGCTACCTTCTTGTGAATCACGGACACCATAGACTGATGTAATATGAATGATTTACTTTACTTTTTACTTACTTCATAAATATTTCATTTTCAGAAAGACAATATAGGTATACAGAGAGATGGTTTCCATAAGCGATTTTGCTCACTGAAAATCCCACAAGGCAAAGCCTGAGTGTGTGTATTTGTAAGGGATAGAAACCATGGATATACAATATAATAAACTAATCAGAACAAACTAATCAATAAACTAATCAAAACATCTATAAAATATTAGGTAAATCAGCTTAAACGTAAAATTTCAAAACATACCTTCCTACCTACCTACTAATTACATTTGATTGAGTAATGTTACTAATCTACGTTCAATGACACCAACTATTTTGGAAATGACATTTCTGGAATCATGTTCTTTTGAAAATAATATCTTTTGGACCAGGTATCCAGAGTACATAAATATTAGCCCTGAATATGGCACGACTTGTATGTGCTTTGGTAGAGCGCATATCGAAACAGCACCCAAATAACTACATTTATGCCTACATAAATTTATGTACGCGTACCTCGTGTACCTCCTCAGGTATGTACCTGGTGTTCGTTTGTATCTACCATCCCTCATTCTAGACGCACATATATTATTATTGACGTACATATTATAAATATAACAGATCTTGAGTTCTGTAAATAAGTAGATTCTTGTGACGTGTGAAGAAAATTGAGAATTGTGTTTGAAATCGCGCAAGGTATCAGGCCATCAAAAAAAAAAGTCCAGTCATGCAGCATGACCCCATGAGCGAATTTTTGAAGAATATTACCGATTTTTACAACTAGCGAACGGCATTATTTCGATTTTTGACTGATTTTTCAACTTTGAAATTTTTGAAAACTTGATACATATTCTTATAGGAAATTTTACGCTGATTCCGAATATACCACATGTTAGTATGCTGAAAAAATTATTTCGCACAACAAATCGCAAAAAACAGGCTATTTTGAAATTTTTGACTACATTTTTGAAAATTTCAACCCGAAGATGTAATCCGATCATGCTGGCCAACGAACTTGAACTTTCGTTTTGTGCCCTTAACATTTTAAAATTTGTTTGAAGTTTCTAGCACAATTCTACGGACAGTTATCGTCTGGAATGACACATACATATATACATATATACATATATACATACATACATACATACATAAAAAAATGCGTTAAACTTCAGAATATGATTCAGAATAGCCTGAAACGGATTTCTGCATAAAAAGTTTTCAAAAATTCACATTCTACAAATTTTGAGGCGAGAGCAATAGCTTAATTTTCTTCAAAAATTCGCTAACACTTTGAAAATGAACAACAAAATCTCATAGAATATTCTTCGCAATTTTTGTCGGACTCAAGACCACCGTACAATCATTAGTAAGGGTGGTGATTAGTAAGGATGCTCTATTGCTTCCGTGTCTTCAAAGGTAGGTAGCGGTATTGTTTTCACGATCAATAGATAAAAACATCTGCCAAGTTGGGTGGGCAGTATAGCTTCCTCACACGTTGTATTATGGACTTACAGAATTAGTAGTACGAGATAAAAATCGGTCCGTCAGGAGTCGTCCGTCTCGGAGTTTTGTCTGTGTCGATCAATTTTAGTTTTGTGCGTGCGCTCTAGTTACTACTCCACCGATTGCGATATAATTCATAAGGAATTTCTCTATAACCTATCTATTCCCCGAGTTTGAACGAAATCAGACTAACAGATGATAAAAAATCGACGTCATGAGAAATCCATAGAGGCTACTGTTGATTTGACGGCTTTAAAAATTATAGGGGACCGTCTAGGAGCTAACCCGCACAATCCCTGAAAATTTCATAGGAATCGGACTGAAACTTGGTATAGTTTGGGCGTGACAAGGATTTACCTCAAAAAGACATACAGACACGTAACCAAAATTGATCAGCAAGCTCTGAAACGCAAAAAGCAAGTGGAAATTTCGATTTTGGAGGACACAAATTTTTTCGACTTTAATCACGTACACAAAATATCCTTACTTTCGGTAGTGAGGAAGTAAAATTGACAAACTCAGAATTTTCCCTCGCATTTAACGTTTTACACTATTCAGAACAACTTTGGTTTCGTGTATATATGTCTGTCTGACGTCCGTGAATCCGAGTAACAAGCTCTCTGATTTTGAATAAATCATGCGCAAACGTAAAATCCATGAAGGATCATTTTCTCAATGGCCTATTCGTCCAATCTCGGTCGAAGAAGAGAAGTAGGAAAAAGACAGTCATCCCCTTACAACCATGTCATTAGTAGGTACCAATATAGTGTCTCCTACAATTTTCAGAATATTTCGATGAAATTTTCGTGGATTGGACGGTTTTGTCTTTAAATATGACTCCCAATGAACCTCATCGCTCCCAACTCACTCTTATCGTTTGCACATATAATGCAAACATTTAACAGTATTAAGCACTGTTTTCACATTTCTTAACCGATTTTTCTGAAACTTGCAGGGTAGGGAAATGGCGATTTGATCGGCCCATATGAATTTTGTTCTGATTTTATCGTAATTAGTGCGATTATAGCTGACATTATCAAAGTTTGTTTCTCTTAAAAAATTCAATTTCTCTTCGAAAAAATGTTTTCTCTTCTTTCGATACCATGCCTCACCTCTGTCTAAAATGATAAGTTCGCTCAGCTTTTTCTTTTAAATGATACTATGATATCATCGACGTAATCAAAATCCTTGGAACTGTCCAATCTCCTTAAAAAAAATATCTATGTATAATAACTGGACGGCGTTATAGTTACACAAACCGCCAAGATCCATATAATTCCTTAACAATACCGGGAAAATTGCGATCAAAGTTCAATTTGTACGTTTCTTGCTACTGTAGGCACTACAGTTACTCGATGGCCTTCTAATCCCCCTCCCCCCACTGTGTTTTAGTCTGTCTTAGAATCGATTGGTGGCGTCAAGAAGACGATAATGACTTACGATTTGATTTGATGATCAAAGACGATGGTTCTGGTAAATAGGGTTTTCGTGGTTTGTGCTAATCTGAAATACCGTAAATAGAATTATGCACGTAATATCCAAACGCAAAAATAATTCGGTTGGACGATTTGTGCTAATTGTATTTTGTTGTTTTGACGCTATTTCGCTCAGAGCGGCTAGGAGCCTGGAGAGATGACGTTAGGCCGCTATTTGCAAAACTCTGGAGCAGTCTTTATTGGATTAAAACCGGAGTTACATAATTAAAACTTGGCTGGCTGGTGCAAAATGGAAAACTTCTTTTTAACATTTCGCACAAACTGTATATTGACCTTAGTACAAACAGGAGAGAGCTGTTATATTTACCTCCCTTCTACGTGTCACAACTTTACGGAACTTCCGTAGTGTGGGTGAAGTACATGTGTGTAGAAGCTGTGCCTGGCTGACATCTTATAGAGCTGGTTACTTGGAGAATCCGGAGCCATGTTGTATAATATAATTATGAAGATGCTGGGGAGCCCAGGTAGTTTTAATCATTCAGGATGAGGGGCACAATAATTGAGCATTGAATAACGGAATGGGTGATAACTAATTCGATTGCCTCCTAGAAAATTTTTTCGTAGCTTATCTTTTACTAATTTTTCAAATTATTCTATCCCATGCATTTTAGGCTTTAAGAACACACTATTGTGACCAATGAGACTAGCAAACAAACAACTTTATCATCTGTAAGTTCTCATTCCATAATATTATTATAATTTTTGTACTCATTACCAAACAATTTTTAAGTTGGATTCAAATTGTTTTTATTAGTTCGTTTATCTCAGTATTATTGTAATACAGCTATGTAAAATCTTGAATAGCCATCAAATTTAGATTGTCAATGGTTTTCATGTTTCAGTCACTAGCTAACGTCATTGTTGTCTTCTTTGTAAATAAACTAGCTGGTTACCCGTGCGTTGCAAGGACCCACCTGCACGGGTTAGTCGGTGCATAGTCTGCTGAAATAACCATATCCAGACTGTTTTCGTAATCACAGAGGCTAAATGCCAAATTACAGCATAAAAGTAGTAAAATCAGGTCCGGACTGATAAGGAAAGAGCCCATAATTTCAATCGTCTCTTATTGAACCAAAGAGTCTCCCTATCAAATTTCATCTTCCTAGGGTGAACAGGAGAGAGAGAAGTTTCCTCACTCAGCTGATTAGGAAAGAGCCCATGATTTCAATCGTCTCATAATGTCCCAAAGAGTCGCCATCAAATAAATGTCAACTTCCTAGGGTGAATAGGAGGGAATTTAGACAAATTGGTTTTCCGTCCCGTACTTCGCACGGAGTATCAAAGTCCCGTCCACCACCCTATAATGAAACCCATGCTTCAATCGGAACACCCGTTGCAACCCGACAAGGCCACTTGTCAAGAATTTCCGCCGCTAACTAACTGCCTGTTAGAAACCATAATAACCACTTAATAAATCGGTTTCGGTGTGGCCGTTTATGAAGTAGAAGGATGTTTTGGAGGTTCAGACCTAGCTTATGTTGTGTGCCAGAAGTCGCTGATCATTTTACGACCGCTCCCATCAGAAGCGGTCCAGCCGTTTAGCCGTGTATTGGGAACATTAAACATAGAAGCATTGAGTTTTATGTATAAGATTATATTATTTTAGTTTAAAAATAATACATTATATAGTATATTATTAATACTCGTACAATAAATGCATACTAATGCATAAAACTATAATGAAACTAAATCATTAGAAAAAACAAACTTGATAAACCATAACGTGGCCTCCATGCGCGTGGTTTTCAGTTAGGGTTACATAATATTAGGAACGAATTTAACTAAGGATCAAGGAACGACCTGCCACCTCTATTACTGAATAGGTTATTTCTAAGTATACTGTAGCGCCTAAGTTCACCGAGGTTAGTGGCTCTGGCAATTCGTCACTGCCAGTTGTTTGCGAGTTGGGATTTAAATGTGATCTGTAGCGACTCGTTACAGATAACTTTATCGAGATCGCCCATGCACATTGAGGATCAGATCTCATACATGTAACAAAAGGCCAATACTATCTGTCAGGAGCAATTTAGCAGAGTAAGGTCACTGGTCTGCTTGGTACCCTTCACACCTGTGCCCGAATCGCCCTTTCATGATCCAACTTCCAATGAAGGACCAAATAGAGTTCAGTCGGATATCCCCTGGCCATACTTGTCTTTATATTATGGACCTTCAGACACCTGTTCAGTGCAGTAACTCGTTATGTTGTGTATGGGAGACGAAGGGGTGATCGGTCCATCCGCCTACTTTTTGGTGGACTGCCCAGCTTTTATGGACCTCCAGGCCCAACTTGGACCCCCTCAATGGATGCACATTCCATCGGACACGTTCTAACTGAGCAAGTGGTCTTGAAATTAGTAAGCGGATTTCTGGGCCCCTGGGGTTATGGTCGAGTTGAGCAGACTGAACCCTGTACGGTCAGTTATGCACTGTTGATCGTACCTTTTAGAATGATGTGTATAGTTTGATGGCCTGGATGCTCGCAAGGTTGCATCTCAAGTAGTCAATCCCTCGGTAAAAATTCAGATCAGTTGGACATATAGGTCAGAATGATTGGGCATCTCAAAAATACGTAACATCGAGTGGTCAATCCCTTAGTAAAAATTCAAATTAGTTGGACATATAGATCAGAAACATGTGTAGTCTATAGATTGGTGGTCTGAACTGATTTGTAGGCTGCGCAGTTCGACACTACCCTCGACTTAACCACCTGTGCAGTTCGACCGCACCCCGTTTTATCTGGGTCAAACAAGTGCATTCCCTGTTATTGTATCTGAGAGTCGCTGGGTTTTACTACGAATTGTAATATTAGACCGGGTGCTGGAGGGGGTGTGCAAAATTAGATCTCATCATTTTCTCTTCAGAATATTGTAATTAGGGTCCTAAGAAATAGGAATGTGCTTCATACCTCCCGGAAAAGTGGTGCCTAAGAGCGAGAGGAAGGTAGGAGTTCTGCATCTTATATCCTATCTTTGATCGTTGCTAATTTATTGAACGACTCATCGCATAAAATTGGTTGTCTTTTAAAATTGTCTGTAGTTTAACTCTCTAAAACTTTGATTATTATAGTTTTCTTCCAAGAGCCAACCACCTGGCCCGAAAATTTGATGTCATTTTTGTAACCTTTGTGGCTGGTTGTGGTGATGCCACGCTCCACAAGTTATTGTTTCTCTTATTGTCAAGTTGACTTTATAGGTATATAATACACAACTAGAAAGTTGGATTGTAAACCAGGCTTACACTGTTTAATCAACAAGCTACATCACTACAACCACTACCAAATCACTCATAAAATGTGTTTTAAATAATTAAGGTGTGTACCTAATGTGTTTCTTCGTATAATTTCAAGCTCCTACTTATGCTACTTATGAGTGGTGAATGTTAGAAATTCCTTGCAACATGCATAATGTTCTCATTGAGCACTGATGGCATATAATTAGGTATACCGTATTTACGTATGATGCGTGTTGTCAAGATTCAAAATAGTTAGCAAATATTATATACGTAGGTGATAAGGCAACCATTGAGCCAAGTGAAATTAAATTCAATGGTCCCGCTGTATTTCAGAGAATTCTTGGTAGGTAGGTGGGTAGGTCTACCTAATTTAAGGAAATTATTTTTATCATTTTCCAACACTGATCTAGAAACACACAAAACCAAATCCCACAGTTCTCTACTTGTGTACGGTGTATTAGGAAGGAAATTACACTATAATCTGTTCAGCTCTCTATCTCTAATATTTTTATCGCTCAGAATTCGGTTGAAAAATAATTGTCTAAGTATGTAAGCTATTCATTCCCACGTGATGTGAATGGGTTGTAACGTAGAAGTTAGTTTCAGTATGTACAAGTACAAATATTTGACCAGTTTGATATTCCTCACCCTAGAAAAATGATAAAGATGTATACATAACTCAGATTTATAATTATCAGTTGATATTTACCTACTTTATCATCAATAATATATGAAATAAATGTAGGTACCTACACGTGGCCCTAACGTACATCAATTTGAAAATGTGAATGTCAGCTCAGCTCTCTGGCAAAATTGTACAGATAGGTTACCCAATAACGTGATTAAAATTTTGAAATTCGTGCATCACACTTCCTCCAAAAAACAATTTTTAGCGCTGGAAATTATAATAATAATGAAATAATGATCTAGTAATAATTTTTAATTCACTTTGTTGATTGCATATAGTTTAGCGTAGGTATATATTTAGTTATTTATAACTAAATATTTTAACTATTTATTGTACTATTGTATCTAGTCTTAGTTGTCATTGGTTTTTTTTTTTTTCATTTTAATTATTTATTTCATTTCATTGGGATTGTGTGGGTTAGATCCTTGACGGTTCCCTATAACATTCCAAGCCGTCGAATCAACAGTGCACATGCGCAAACGTGAATTTCTCATAACGTCAATTTCTCATTATCTGTTGGTCCGATTTTTTTCAAATTCGGTAGGTAGTTGGATATATATGTTCTAGAGAAATGCCCTATACGATCATGCGCATGCGTGAAACTAATATCGATTGACAAAGGCAAAACTCCGAGTCTAATGGAACGATTTTTATGAAACACACAGGAATTTTTCAGGATAGCTTCTTTACGGTCCCCTGTAACTTTCATTGCCGTCCCATATTAATGATAGTCTGTGCGAATGCGCAAACGTTTATTCATTATAACGTAGATTTCTTGTCAACTATTGGTCTTATGTCGTTCAAACTCGGGGAGTAGATGGGTATATGTTCCAGGAAAATTCCCTACGAATTATATGGCGATTGGTTGGGTGGTAACCATAGCCCATGCGCAAAACAAAAATTGATCGACTGTCAAAACCCCGAGACTAGTGGACCGATTTTTAATGAAATTTTCTGGCATTGTGCGGTTTAGCTCCTAGACGTTTCCCAATAAATTTCATTGCCATTGTATTAATAGTAGTTCGTAAGCATGTGCAAACGTTAATTTCTTTTAACGTCGACTTATCAATCATTTCGACTTGTACTTACCAGTGGAGTCCGTGATGGCAGTCCATATAATTTGGCTTCTCTTAGCACTCCCCCTTCTCCTTGGCATTCTCCCTTTGACACCTTGTTCAATGCCGCGAATGATCCTTCTGGTTAAGATGCGGGTCTAACCATTAAATTAAATAATAAAATAAGAATAATATTCTGAAAACAATTTAATCTGCTGCAAAACCTCTAGCTTGGTTCTAGTAAATGTTACCTAGTAGAAAACTATTGTGATGGGTCAAGAAATTATATAGCAAGCGCTTATTCCAAAGGTTAATCCATGGAAATTCAAGTTGAATATTGTGACATCATCATCACTTCCCAAACTCGGCCTCTGACTGTAGTGAACTCGTAAACCAATATAACATATTTTACATAATGTATAAAACATCGTATCGTTTTATGTTGAAATAACAACTGAATCGGTCTCAGCTTATGGTAAGGAATGAAGTTCTCATAAATTCAGCTGCACTGGTCATGTGATTAAGGGGTACTATAAAACAAAATAACAATCGATTAGTGTGATTATGTATTCACTATAGTGTTATGTTGTTCTGTGTGTTGTCAAATGAGAATCTTATTGGACAGTTTAAATATTGTGGAAGACTAAAGAAAAATATGCCTTCCTTTCCTTGTCTCTTTAAGCATCCAGAATTCACTGATTAGTTTTTGGTGGCACGACGGCGCCCAATGGTGGCGTCTCCTCCAAGTTAAAATATACATTTTTGAAGCTTTCCACTTGAAATCTTGTAGACTGTAGTCTCCTTAGACACTCAAAATTGGCTGTATAGTTTTTGGTGGGACCTAGGCGCCACCACCATGTTATAACTAACTATATTCCTTACTAGTCTTTAGACTTTTAAACTGCACCTAAACGATATCTTTTGGCTTCATACTGCATCAAACGATCTCCAACACCAAATTGGTGACACGGTGTCAATTTTAGGTATCTCAGGATGAAAATACAGCCAAATTTCAAGTCGATATTAAGGAAATTGTACCATTCGATTTACCGACCTGAATAGCAAGGAAGGTGATGTGTTTGGTATCATCTTCCCTGGTATTCAGGTCGGTAATTCGAATGGTACAATTTCCATAATATCAACTTGAAATTTGGCTTTATGTAGTCTCATCCTGAGACACCCAAAATTGACTTTATAGTTGAAACTCGTGAGGATCCTGGTCAGCGGACTAACTTAGTTTACTTAGTAGACTTCTCAGAATGTATGTCTTAAGTTAAAGTAGCCTCTTGGGCTGAAGAACTCGTTCACTAGGGCTTGTTGAATGGATAAAGAAAAATCTCCCGTAGCAACTTCGACCTACCTTCCTACTATGGAAGTTCCCATATTAGTTGCCAAGCGCTTCGATACCTGTTTTCCAACTCAAGTTCCTTCTTTTAGCGGACGCAACTGATCCTACATAATACTTTCTCTCTGACGTTGGAATCGTATAATTTTGGTGTAGGTATCGTGTAGAACACAAGGCATCGTGTAGAAAGAATAGTGCTAGCGAGATAAAATAATTGTAACGTAAAAATCACTGAAAACTAATTGATGTGACCTACTTGACCTGATCAACTGGCTTGACCGATTGAACTTGTAAACTGAATGTAATTGTATCGTTTGATTTAGACGAAATAACTAACATAGTTGTCTAGAGCATCAGTTTTCAAACTTGTGTAACAATCGGTACGCACACGTCTGCCAAGTAGGTTAGGCAGTAAAGCTTCCTCTATTACAATTTCATGAAAATATAAGATAACGATAGGAAGTAATTACTTGTTGATAAAATGATGAGAAGACGTTACTTATCGAAACTAGGTTCCATTCACGTATGGAACTATAAAGGACAGTCTAGGACGTAGTAGGTACCTATATCCAGCATATTCCTTCAAAATGGTATAAAAAATGTTGGGTGAACAGTTTCAGCGTTTTGCCATCTAACTATAGATGTCCATACTATAGACTCATCGTACCATTGCTGATCAAAATTACAATGAAATGAAAATCTATCTGTTCAAGACCCGATCCGTGATAATAAGTCTGCCAAGTTAGGTGGGCAGTATAGCTTCTTCACATATCGTAACATGAACGTATAGAATTATTTGAATAACAAAGTACGAGTCAATATAATTGATAAGTCGACGTTGTAAGAAATTAATGTTTTCGCATGCGCACAGACTACTATTAATCCAACGGCAATGAAATTTATAGGGGAAAGTTTAGAAGCTAGACCGCTCCATCCTTGAAAATGTCATAAAAATCGGTCCATTAGTCGTCCCGGAGTTTCGTTTGTGCCGATCAATTTTAGTTTTGCGCATGCGCTGTATCTAGTTTTATTACTCCACCAATCGCGATATAATTTATAGGGAATTTTCTGGAACATATATGTACCTCTACCCATCTACCCCCCGAGTTTTAACGAAATCGGACCAATAGATAATAAGAAATCGAAGGTATAATAAATTAACGTCTTCTATTATTTATATGACGGCAACGAAAGTTATAGGAGACCGTCTAGAAGCTATCCCGCACAATCCCTGGAAATTTCATCAAATCTTCCCAGAGTTTTGCCTGCGTTAATGAATATTAATTTTGCTCATGTGCAATGGTTATTACTCTCCGATTGCTATATAATTTATCGGGTATTTTTCGAGAACATGTACCCAATTACCTACCAAGTTTGAACGAAATCGGACCTACAGATGATGAGAAATCGACGTTATTGAAAATATGTTGATTTGACGGCATTGAAGATTATAGGGGACCGTCTAGGAGCTAACCCGTCAATCCCTGAATCGGAATAGGACTGGAACTTGGTATAGTTTCGGGCGTGACAAGGATTTACCACAGACAGGCAGACAGACACGGAACCAAAATTGATCAGCAAGCTCTGAAACACAAAAAACAAGTGGAAATTTTGATTTTTGAGGGCAAAAATTGTTTCGACTTTTATTACGAATACAAAGCTTTTTCACCTTCGGTAGTGATGAAGCAAAAACCATAGATGTAGACATACCTACTGTGTGTGTGTGTGTCATACTTTTTCGACATTCTTCAAGCCACAATTCACTAGGTACCGATTTTCGAACTTTTTCTTTGTTCGACTCCACTTTTGGTTTGGTTTTGCACCGAACCCCGAAAATTTTGAATTTCATTATGGAAAAGAGAGAATTTTACTTGTTTTTGAGAATAGAGGGAGTAAAGCCTAAATATATATATATATATATATATATATATATATATATATATATATATATATATATATTTTTTTTTTTTTTTTGAGAAATTTTGTAGACTCCACCCAGGCAACAATTCTCAACCGCTTTTCTCGATTCATATTTTGTTTTTCATTATCAATCATGTATACTATTCATTCATATTTTCCTTGTAAATGTTCACCGAATTGTTTTTTGGTAAGTTATTCTTCCAAACCCGTAATAGTCACATGGTATGATGATCTATGTGGTATATTATATAATCTACGAATTCAGAATTGAAGGGAAGGAAGCTCAGGAACACGTGAGAACCCCCAGTTTAGATGGTCCGAAAAGATAATTTAGTGAGACCGGATGTGTCATTAGAGCAGTGGGTCTAATGATGTCCCTGGGTTTTTCGAGTAAAACGTCATTGCCACAATATCATTGCTAATGGACACTTATAGTGTAGTACATCATAAATATGTGGCCGTACATTAATGCAATAATCGGTAGTCGACGCCCCCTCCCCCCTCCATCTTGGGGAATATATGTGGGTCAGGATTTGCTACTTATGGTCACAGCATCGGATTTAATAGCTTCATCATAAACCTTTCTACACCAGATGTTAAACGCTGCAAATTATACGCGAAGATTTACATATTATTTCTTAAGTATATAGCCCTTCTGCGCAGTTCACTGGTCAATTATAAATGTATATTTATAATTAATGTATATTAATCATCGAAACTCACGAAAAGGTTCACTCTACTACAGCAACATCAACTCCATTTTACGATTTCAGTAAAGTTACGAAACTAAATGATTTATGATTAAGTCATTTTCCCACCATGTTGAAGGGTTGCATGTAAACTGTATTGATTTGAAACCATGTTTGGTCTTGAACGTAAAATCTTCAATTACAATTTAATGTATTTCAGTAGGTTAGTACTAGTAGTAGGTTAGATACTAAATCAGTCTCAGAGGTCCCTCAGCTGATAAGTTGTCTTCCGTATTTAGTAATCATTGATTAGGCGTGTTGCAAAGGCGCTGTAATCCAAGATATACATATATATGCGTATCACAGTCATTCAATAAATCAATGCTTTCCTGCACATAGAATATTATATATATATATTGAGCCAATGGTCTAAAACCTTCTCTCAGGTTTCGCTGTACTGACATTATCTTCTTATTCAGCACAAGGTGAAGAAAATATTATAATAGGCACTGAAAGTTGAAATAAATAACTTTTTTAAATAGGGGTTTTCTTGAATTAGATTTTCTGAAATTCGGAAACGGATTGTTGCGTGAACCTTTCCTCTCAAAACTTGAATTTAGTCGTCTTTCAACCCTGATAAAAATCCCAACTACTCCAGAAGTATCGAAAAGGGTGTTACGAATGACTCGGTGCTCTTTTCTTTTGCAACTCCCTTTAAACCCCCTTACACCTGGCGAAGGAGTCAATGCCCGCTTTTTATGCACAGTCCAGTGCCCTGTTAGCCCTCTTACGTCATAGGTTAGCACCCCCTCATAACTTAAAGTTGACATCTCTGACAGCTATAGACCAAAGCAGGTATACGCTGGAACTGGACGTAGAGTTGGTCGATTTTAGCACCAGTCGAAGACCCGCAGCCCGAGATATTGAACCTTTACTGATGAGGCGAGTCGCAAACTTGCAATGGACTATCGAATCTTAAAAGATAATGAAGTGTTAAAAGAGTTACATTGGCAAAGAATTGCCAAATTTCCAAGTCTAAATCTGACACCTCGAAAAACTTACGAAAAGTTCTTATGAAAATATAGATTTACAACAAGGTTATGAAAAAACGTAACTTGGGTGTTCTGTTTCTCGAATATTCTTGATCCAACAATTTGAACATCTTTTCTAATTATATATAATAATTATAATATAATGATATATATATATATATATATATATATATATATATATATATATATATATATATATATAATTAGAAACGTTGTTCAAAATGTTGATCTTATATATTAGAACACTTGGTTCTCCAAAAAAATCCATGAGCAATATCTTATTATATAGATCTTGTGTTTTATGTTTTATATTAATAGAGATTGAGTGTACTAGATAATAATATGTTTATTCAATATATGTATGCAAACTTATGTACACTGAATAACCTCGATGATCATTGAATGAAATTAAAATCACTGAATGAAAATACATTTGTATTTTTCGGTGCAGCCTTCCAGATGATATATAGCATTCGCACTTTGAATTAAACCTTTCGCGAATTGAATTAAACTTTTTGCAAATTGAATTAAACTTAACTTTCCGCAAAACGAATTAAACTTTTCGCAAATTGAATTAAACTTTTCGCAAATTGAATTAAACTTTCCGCAAATTGAATTAGACCTTGGGCAAATGTACGAAATAAATCACTCGCGATGGAGTTGTGGAAACCCATTTCAAAACTGAAGGTAGTGAAAAAACGTTGTCTATTTCCACGAAAAATACTGAGTTACAATGTCGAGTCGATTTCGACGGTTAGGCCATAATCAGTAACAAACAATAACAAAATTATTGACGGGCCTAACTGTCTAAATCGATTTAACATTGTAACTCTGTATTTTTCGTGGAAATAGACAACGTTTTTAGCGATTTTTCTTAGAAAATGAAGCTATTGCAATGGCTCCAAAAATTTTAAAATAAAAATTTTCAAAACTTTTCTTCATCGAAATCTGTTTTGAGGCATTCTGAAATGATTCCTGGATTTTAACGCTTTTTTATATGTATATACATATATATATATATGTATATATATATATATATATATATATATATATATATATATATATATAATATATATAAGTATATATGTATGTGTCATTCCAGACGATAACTCTCGATAGAATTGAGATAAAAACTTCGTTCTTTCGCCAAAAAATCAAGCATTTCAAAAGAAAGGATGAGTTCGTTGGACAACACTTTTGAGCACATTAAATTGGTCAAATTTCAAAAAATGTACTTAAAAAATCACTAAAAAAAGGCAAAAAACCGCTAAAAATTAACAAATTTCTATTTTTTAGCAGAATGCTACTCGAAAAAAATTAATCAAACATGAACTAGGACATTAAAAAATTTAAGCACAAAATTGTACTGAAAAATGTACTTAAATTTCATTAAAATAAGCTAAAAATCGATAGGAACACTTGAAAAAATTTGTAAAAATCCACAAAATCGTTTGTTCATTGGAATATTACTGACAAAAAGTTAGTTTGCTATAAAATGTATAATAAAATTTTTATTTGTCCCCAAAGTGCTCAAATTTCAACAGAATTTAACATAAATGTAATACGACCATTTATGAAAATTCGCTCATACGATCATGCTGCATGACTGGAACTTTTCACTAACTTCCGTTTTAAAATGGGCTTCCACAACTCCGTCGCGAGTGAATTATTTCGTACATTTGCCCAAAGTCTAATTCAATTTGCGGAAAGTTTAATTCAATTTGCGAAAAGTTTAATTCAATTTGCGGAAAGTTTAATTCAATTTGCGAAAAGTTTAATTCAATTTAGGAAAAGTTTAATTCAATTCGCGAAAGGTTTAATTCAAAGTGCGAATGCTATAGAAAACATTTCTGTTATGTATAGCCTTAGTTACGATTATTATTTCAATTTTAATATACGCTGTATTGTTGTGATGGAATTTTATTTCTAACTATATTCAATTTATGTTTAAGAAGAATGTTCCTCCCTGTGGGGGGGGGGCAAGACCCATTCCGTGTTAGGTAATTTGGGTAATAAAGTAGTTATACTCTATGTTTCATGCTAGTTTTGAGGCCGATTTCTGAGGGTAATTTGCAACTAGATTATGTGAATATTGTTTTAAGCAGGTTGTAAACAAAGTTATCGACAGCTCAAAAAGTCTGCCAGGTTGGGTGGGCAGTGTAGCTTCCTCACACATTATAACATGGACGTAAAAAATTACCTAGTTAAAGAACAAAGTACTAGTCGAAATTATTGGTAAGTCCACGTTATAAGAATTAACGTTTGAACATGCGCACAGACTACTGTTACTCCAACGGCAATGAAATTTGTAGTGAAACGTCTTGGAGCTAAACCACACAATCCTTGAAAATTTCTTAAAACTCGGTTCATTACTCTTGGAGTTTTGTCTGTGTCGACCAATTTTAGTTTAGCGCCTATTAATGCGCATGCATATTAATCCACCAATCGCTACATAATTCCTAGGGAATTTTCCTAAAACTTATCTATCTACTCCCCGAGTTTGAACGAAATCGGACAAATCCGATAGGAAATCGACGTTATAGTGAATTAACGTTTGTGCACGCACACAGACTTCTATTTATGTGACAGCAATGAAAGTTATAGGGGACCGTCTATGAGTTATTCCGCACAATCCCCGAAAGTTTCATCAAAATCTTTGCATTAGACTCGGAGTTTTGCCTGTGCTGATCGATATTAGTTTCGCACCTACACAATTATTATTACCCTACCACTCGCGATATAATTTATAGGGTATTTTCTAGAACATTATAACTAATCACCTTCCGAGTTGGAACGAAATCAGACTAACAGATGATAGGAAATCGACGTTGAGTAAAGTAAATCGACGTAGTAAATCGACGTAGTGAGAAATTCACGTTTGCGCAAGCGCACATACTACCTACTGTTGATTCGACGGCTTTGAAAATTACAGGGGACCGTCTAGGACCTAACCCGCACAATTCCTGAAAATTTCATCAGGATCGGACTGGAACTCGGTATAGTTTTGGGCGTGACAAGGATTTTTCATCAGACGGACATGGAACCAAAATTGATCAGAAAGCTTGTAAACGCGAAAAACAAGTGGAAATTTTGGTTCTGGAGGACACACATTTTTTCTACTTCAATCACGAACATAAAGCTTCCCTACCTTTGGTAGTGGGGAAGCAAAAATGGTATATGATAAAATTTAGAAAATTAACATTACCGTACAATCGATACATATTTAAAAATGAGATTGACGTGCTATAGCATTCGCACTTTGAATTAAACCTTTCGCGAATTGAATTAAACTTTCCGCGAATTGAATTAGACTTTCTCCAAATGAATTAAACTTTTCGCAAATTGCAATAAACTTTTCGCAAATTAAATTAAACTTTTCGCAAATTGAATTAAACTTTCAGCAAATTGAATTAAACCTACATACGTGAAAAGCTCAATAAACATTTGTTTAAATCTTCAATTTTTGTGCTCGTTCCATCACTTGCACGATTTGTCACAATATATACATATAGCACTCACCAATAGATACATTTTGTGTTGATTAAAACAACAAATTCGCCTAAGGTCAATTTACAGAAAGTTTAATTCAATTTGCGAAAAGTTTAATTCAATTTGCGAAAAGTTTAATTCATTTTGGGAAAAGTTTAATTCATTTTGCGGAAAGTCTAATTCAATTCGCAGAAAGTTTAATTCAATTCGCGAAAGGTTTAATTCAAAGTGCGAATTCTATATATTGACCTAAGGAGGTTTAGGTATAGCCGCGACTGGCTGCATTCTATCCGCGCATGCTCAGATCGCTTCTAACAATCAACTTTTTGCCGCGGTCAGAGGCCCGAGACGACATTGAATCGTACCAATTAAATCGATTACCGCTCACTCTTGACATAACTTCACTTGAATCTGGCAAATTATGCATTACAACAATTCCTATTAATATTTGCCTAAATTATGAAGATGGTAAACACTTGTTCTTTAGATTTTGTGGCATGCTCATCTTCACAATAAAAATGAGACAAGTTATATTATTTTTATTGTGAAGATGAACATGCTAAAAAATCTAAAGAATAAACTCACATTGGTTAAATTTGTCTTACATTTTCGCCTCATTGTGGGGGGAATTTCTATGTTGTTGGAAAAAACTATAGTGGGCAAACGCCATCTTGTCGTGGTTTATTTGTGGAGGTTTTCTGTTAGCTCCAACTTGATAATGGCCGGTACGTTTTGCCGAGGTTTATTTTGTCGAGCTGGTCTGTAAGGCATCACTTTTGTAAAACTAACTTCACTCCAGTTAACGATCCCACTACCTTCTTAGGTGGTCATACGATTTATTTTGGATTTAATTTAGTAGTGGTAGGTAGTTCCGCTGAGGTGTTGGTGTTTCCTCGTCCTAAGTAATCCGTAATTCATTGGCTAATCGCTTATATTTATTATTATTCAAATAATGAAAACATTAATTCAATCTATGAGTAGTGGTTCTTATTGCTGAAGTGGAAATTGACGGAATATGCATTCCTTGGTGGCCTGAAACTGAGTAACTACTCTTGGTTATTTGAACTACCTTAATATTTACTGAGTGTATTTTGCCTGTTCAACAACCGATTTATAGTATGTCCACAGTTGTCTATATTTCGCAAGTTACAGAACACCCTTCTGTAACTCATCATCTGTCAACATTGCCAACATTCCTCGGTAGTCTCTTGCTAGGTCGTCTTCTCCCTGCCGTCTATCCTCTCCTTCGAATCGAGTCAAGTCTATCATTCTGAATTTTGAGAGGTTTTAGTTATTTTATCTAGGTTCTGATCAACATTTTGATGAACACGATGAAGATTATATAGACTGCTATAAGTACCAACAATTTCGCGGTTGTTGACAGTATTCTTATTTTCAACAACTTTCATTGGCACGTATCCTCACCGGCACTGCTTTCTTCTGGGATATGTGTGCAACTTTTAAACCAGTTATCAGTTATTGTTAAATACTGTCCCTAAGTACATAATCCTACTACTATGCTCCAAATTCGATCAACCCTAATGATTAAGACCTCACAGCTGAAGTGCATTTCGAAGCGGATAACTATTTTTCTCATCGACAAACATTTGCTGAAAATTCAAAAGTAGTCTCTCAGGTTAGAAAGTTACAACGGGCAAAATCTCCCTGATAAGCTGAGTCAGTTCTGTGGCTGATTTCTCTCCTAACAGTCCCAATGCTGAAATTTGAAACGTAGAGGAACGAGAGGAACCACCCTGATCAAAAGTCTGATTTGAAAAATATTTTTCGTTCATCATTAATAACATTTCTGATTCCTGCGTTTGGACGTACCTATTAATGAACTTGAATGTTTTTCCCCTAAAAGGAAAAATCTTTCGTAGGTACTTCACGGTAATATTTATTATTGCTGGGGATCAGTAAAGACATTTGTTGCAATATAATTGAATGACGAAATCGTTGCAAGTTGATTTCTTTGATTTCATACCCACTTTTGAGTTTGAGAGTTTGGGTCGCAAATGGCGCGATTCAAGTTGGAAGTATTGTATTAACGAACGTTGACACATCGCCAACCTCCCATACAATGTCTGCCCCAAGAATTACAGTGATCGACTTTACCCATCCCAGCTCGCTTTTCAATCCAGCGACCCTCCTTCACAGTCCGGTGAAGTCCCCCCTGTTTTGTCTACGCCTTCAGCTCCAAACCTAATGCTGCTGGCCTCAGTTCGTCGGAGGGGTGAAACACGAAGAACTATGTGGAACAGCCGATTCACAGTTGGGTGGTCACCAATCCTCTTGCCTCCCACTCTTTCTCTCAATTTTCCTCTTGTTCTCATTCCACTTGCGGTTTTCTTCGTCTCCTAATTCTTCCAGCCGGTTGCTTTTTAGTATAAATGGTTGTGGTCGAACCGTGTATGGTTGTTATGGATTAGTTAGTAGGGTGTGTGGAATCGGTGAAGCTCTCGACATGACCGAACTGAGTTCTGATTCCTCAGATTTTTGAGCCAGTATGAAGTTTATTAAACTTCAGTAAAGAATTGAAGAGAGTTATGAAGTAAAGAACTGATTCATTTATCGTAAGTAGAGAATTGAACAGAAGTTTCATTTAGTTATTGCAAATAATCTGTTATATAGATATTTGTAATAAGGTTTTTGAAATTGTTTCTTGATCGATTACAAAGGTTCATGATTGGAAATATTAAACGAAAATCCAAATGTTTGTTTAATTACTTAGGTACTTTTACCAAAATTTTCGTAGAAAAGAGGGTATCATAGCCGTCGGCACGTGGGGATGCAGATGCATTTTCTTTGCGTTTCAGAGGATGTAGAACACGATTACAATAGTCATTCATTTAAGATTTCTTTATATATATATATATATATATATATATATATATATTTAAGGACAAAATTTTGTGCTCACTTCTCCTCCCAAACCGCTGGTCCGATTTGGACCAAATTTTGATATGTTGTATTACCGTGTCGGAACTTGTGTTTCGCTAACTTTGATGAGGATCCGCTGACCACGAGCCGTAATATCAATCATAATGAAGCAATATCTTGCTCAAATCTCTCCTGTTCCCCGTAGGACGTCGAAATTTGATAAGGAGCATCTCTGGGATGCCAAGAGACGAATGCCCTTACAGGCTCCATCCTGATCAGCTGAGTGAGTTAAAAGTTATGTCGTCTGTCTGATCACTGCAAAATTTGATAGGGAGCCTCTCTAGGACATCAAGGGACGAATGACAAGATGGGCTCCAGCCCTGAGCTCCAGCTGACCAATTCGTGTGGCGTTTTTGCGACATGTTCCGCGAACTAGCGGCACGTAAATATGAAAGGATTTTGTAAACAAATTTTCCAGTAATTTATTAACAAATGTGTACAGTGAAACTTGACTTTCGCGTATGCCGATTGTGAACTTACCCTTATACCTATTCTTCGGCAAGTGATTCATAATTTTCATATTAATTCATAATGTTTCCTCCCTTCTGATTTGTAAAATATATAAAAATGTTCTAAATACTTTTCATCTACTTATATTTTCCTATCTACATCGATTATAAGTTGGTTCTCCTTACGCAAACTGCGTGTTTTTACCCAACTTTTTATAAATTATAAACCGTTAGCTACATATTCTTGTTTAGATATACCTATTACAATGGATGTAAGCACCAACTTTAACTTATTAATTTTAGAAGGAATCAAACATCGGGCGAAGTTCTTTTTTGAGAGGTCGTGATTTGCATGTGATAGGTTATATTTAACGACAATTGAGGAGTTTGCCTTGGAAGGATCCAAAGACAACAAGATGATGGTGCAATACGAGAAAACGGCTGGGGGAAAAAAAAGAAAGATGCGTAAAACCAAGAATATGTCCGACGTGAGCGATGAATAACGTGATGCCGATTACAATGGAACGAATGTAAAGGTGATGGAAAATGAACTTAGGTCGACAGATGACTTGTTTCTTTTTCTTGTGAGGAGACACCTCATCAATATTACTGTGACAGCAACTAGGCCTGGTCGTCTGAGCTCGTTTAAGATCTATAGTTCATGTCCAGTCACGTCACCTTCCTACCTACCGCAAAATGGGTGTTTTACAAGTTATACTTGCTCTTCCATTGTACGAGAAAAAATTTAATCTTGGTTCATTTTATACAATAATGAAGCTTTGTAATAAACCATGAGAGAGTGAATGAAAAATGCTACTCCCGACATTAGAAGAACGAAACTATTTACATTTCTATATTGTGTTAGATATCTTTGTGTTCCAAAACTTTATCAATATATAGCTCTAAGAAGAGGAAAGAGTTGAAAACCGTAGAATGGTGCCTTTACTATGATTATAGAACGTCAACCATTTTCATATCCAAAACAGCAGTTTTCAAAATTTTAACAATTCTCCATTGATTCGCGATTAACAATAAAGGAAACAAAAATCATTGGATTATTTAGGAAATTAGAAATTTTCTTAAATTTAAATATTATAAATGAGGGTTTTTTGGGTGGGGAGGGGTAATTAAATTTATGATCATATTGGTGTATATGGATCATTAATATTGATTCGAATAAATTCAAGCGCCGTTAATGTAAGGTTGGAAATATTGCAACTTCTTCCGTTTCAAATCTTCAAAAATTCAGTACAATGTCTGTTAATTATTAAAAAAATAAAACTTGGGCTTTTTCACGGCCGGAACCACGTATCTAAGCTTAACTAGATGAGAAAATAAAAATGGTAATAATGGAATGGTGTGCTTCAGAAATCAGAGAGAAGAACTGTTGCACGCATCGGGGCTGGGAACCCGTTTCATTTCATTATAATTATGTGCAAAACATTCATTTCAGTGTATGAAGAAGTTTTCAGATTTACAAAATAATGTAATTTCAGTATCTGAACTTTATTAGTTAGCGTATTTTTAATGCATACAGAATGTTATCCCTCTCCCCCACCTACACCATATTTGGTTCCAAAAAGGTAGAAATGTGATTTCAGTTCCAAGTGGGTATTATCAACTGTGTTCTGGTAGATTCCTGAACGGCCAGTTCTTAGATCTCTATGATAAACCAGACACTGACGGGAAACTGGGACCGCTATACCTAACTCAAACGGGTTATTTGATCTCAGATAGGGCGTACACCGTTGAGTAGCACTTACCGATCCGTAGTGGGCGGAACTTGTTTTTTTAACTGTTTTTCGGTGAATCAGGTTGTTTGTCAATTCAACGCGGGAAAATGATAACTATTTGGTTGGTTGATAACTATTAGGCACTTCACCAATGTTTCCTGTGGGAACGCAAAATCATTCTATTCATTTTTATCAACACAATACGGAATGTCACTTATTTTATTTTATTCCATCACCAGAAAGGTCATGCCGTGGACTTTCTAAAGGGGTGCGTTACAGCGTTATCGGATGGTTGATGAAAGCTGAATGACGTCACTGTGGAACGACCCCTAACGCCGCTCACCTATGGCGTCGATTCATTTTCTTTCTATCCTAACTTTCTACGCTTTTTGCCCAAACCATTTGGAGTTTTGAGCTGAAGATTTGCAGTGGTTTTAAAGGGCACAAAATCCAATTCATAAATCAATAATGATAATTTCCGAAACATGCAAATAACCAATTGAAGAAATACGTCAACATCCCGTGGATGATACATTATCATCGTTTGCAGCCAGTGGTAATTCGCAATTTTTGGATTTCGTGATGTTAGACTTACCTATACAATGAATCAGCTGTAGGAATACAGAAAGAACTGTTGATGTGTGAAATATAATCAAAATATGGTTTTCATTAAATCTAATTTAAAATTTACATTTTTGATTTTGTAATGATTACGTTAGTGATGTTGTTATTGAAGTTCGTACTTGATATAATTTTATGTAAGTACCCCATAGGCCCTACCAGCCTAATGTACTTTCGGGGTGCCAATTTATTTTGCATCTATTGAGTGTTACCCACGTATTTATTTTTATTTTTAGATGAAAGCATATAATTCCGTTCTAAGAAATTTGGCACTTTTCGCACTGTCCCTCGATGAGCAGTTTTCTCTCTATGATTTTTCAAAGTTTGCCGTACTTGTGGTGTCACACTGGAATCCCGCTTGGGCCGGAGGGGTGCTTTTGATGTCACACTGCGCTAACTTTGAAAAATCACAGAAAGATAGAAGGTTGATGTGAAGTACTCAGGATGGACCTATTCCATTCAACACTTTTAAGTACCTTTCTTGTATCTGTGGGTATCTTTCATTCTCGATCAATCGCTGAAATTGCAGTAATTGGCTAAAAACAACATAATTTGTATTTTATAGTGGCACCCAGGGTTCGAAATGGAGTTATATTTATTTTTGTAATTGCTCAATATCTGATTTTGGATTTTATTTTTCCGGTGGAATCGCTCAATATCTGATTTTTGGTTTATTTTTCCGCTCACTGGTATGAATTTTATTTTCTGAGCGATATTTTTTCGCTCAGAAAATAAAACTCATACCCGTGAGCTGAAAAATAAAACTCAAAATCAGATATTGAGCGATTCCCAAAAATAAATATAACTCCATTTCGAACCCTGGTGGCACCCTTTATGCTTATTATAAATCAGACCGTATTTCCGTGGATAAAAATCATTTCAAAATTAGAAAATTGATGCAAAAGGAAAGGGTTTTAGTTGGTACCATATAATGGGGATTCTGGCCTTCCTGCTTGGTACAGAAAATTTTTTCCCCCTCTGTCTTATAATATACTCTTAACTATTGTGACTCATAATTACCCAAAATTTGTATAATTGTTGACCCTAATATTATTTTAACGTTACCAATTGCATTTAATTTGTTTCAGGTAAGTCTGTCGATTGTTCACTGATGACTTTAGTACAGCTGCTTATCTCCTAGGTATGTCGTTTACTTTTACCAGTCCTGACTTAGCAGTGTGAAGTGTGACACAACTTTGAGCTGAATCCATACACGAATCTTTTTATGAGGGCGACATTTTCGGAAAATAGGCGGGTATATTTGTGACAAGTTCGGTAGGTTCGTTTTGGGACGTCCCTCTGTATTAAGGGCAGCCTATTATGTTTCCTATCAATGTAACCTTATATTGAAGGACTTTATTCATCCTGCTCCCAAAGATTGCAAGATTTTCATCAAATCACAAAAATACTAAACCTAACAAATTGGCTTAATAAATTATTCGATTTATTGAGCATTAATCATCCAATTTACAATAAATTTGGTCTATGTAAGATGATGACAACACTCGACCGTAAGCAAAAAGAATCACTCATAAATCTGTTAGGGAAAACTCTGAAACTAACATCAGTGTGTGAACTTCTAAGAATGAAATTACTGTACATACTCGTACCTATATGTGTGTGACAAAATCATGTTCATGCTGCCTCAATTTTTAATTGGTTGGATTATCGAGTTGTTCGACGCGGAAATATGGTATCTAATTGTAAACTACGTCGCCAGAATTTTGCATTAGGAGTGGAAAGTGGACAGAGGGTTATAGTCTAATTTTTGTTCGGGCTTCAATTTTGTATAGCGGATTGCCCGGTTGTTGTTGTCAGCGCCTGTAACTGTCTTGTTGAACTCTAAGTCGCCGGAATTTCGAATTTTTGTATGAAAGCTCTGTGGGATGAGTCCCGGAGGGAGGATGTTTTCACTAAAATAATGTTTGTGCTGCTCAGGCTTCAACAGTAAGTAAACTCATTTTTAATTGCTACTTTGTTGAAATCTACAATCTACTTAGTCTTACTCTGCGTTACCAGAAGTTAGAATTCTGGTGGTTTTGCTGGCGATTTTCCACTTTGGCCCCATGTGTTGGTCGATTTGTGAGATCAATTTTTTGTTGGACCTAGATTTTTTTAGTTGGCTCAGCGCCACTGGATTTTCAAACTGTATATTTTTTCTGGGACGAAGAGGAGGAAGCCGTTTTTGACCTATTTACGTCATCGCATTTCAAATGGAATTTTCACCTGCCAACTTCCAACTCTACTGTACACTGTACAGTATTGGAAGCATTGTTTACGCTTTCACGGAGGTGAATTAGTTTTTCACCAAAACGGATCTTCCTGTAATGCATGTAGATTACTTTGTCAAATGTGTATTTAGACGTGCAACGAAATGAAGGAGTAGGTATTTTTGATGATCCACAACTATGTATGTTTAAATAGGCTGGAGCAATTTATATGGGAATATTTATTCATCTGAGGGCTAAATTATCGTTCCTAGGTACATTTTTACCCTTATTTTGCTTGGAAAATGACAGAAAGCCGTACAATAAGCAGAACCGAACTAACAGAAAATTGTGCAACTACAAAGGTGGATGTGATGTGAAGCAAAGGGTGCTGGGATTTTTGATGACGTGCTTGGTATTATGCAAAACGGACGGTTAGATTATCCTGCAGACTTCTTCTATTCAACGTCTCGTGTCATCTGAAATTGCGATTGCATGAGATTTTATTCTCTTCTTTAATTTTTGAAATGAGAAAACGTCTCGAGCCAACTCATTGTTTCACACTTTTCGTTGCCTGAACAAAGTACGGTGTCCCGTATTGTAGGAAATTTCCATGTTGGGTCATTTATATTCGGCAAAACAAATATTGCTACATACTAAAATTATATCTTACACGTTGAAAATGGCCATTGTTGACAGAGATGTTGTTGTAAATTAAGTTAATGGGATACTAAACCACCATAATGAATCCATCGTATGACATGGATATGAAATCATGATGTATCCCAAAATCGAGTGCTTGATAGTGATTGATATTTTTGTTACGTTTTCATAAGTTACGTTCTCATTAATACTCAGTTGGAGGGTACGTAATAAGTCAGTGTCGATGTGCTTAGATATTAAATTGCATTAATGTTCTCTTGGTTGGTGCCAACATCTATGTTGGCATATTGATGACGAAGTCGTTGTTTCGCTCGACCACTACGGAGTTTCGTTACGTGAATCGGTTACGAAGCTGGGATCCGTGGGTATGATCTCTTTCTTAATGAAACTATGGTCCCAAAATTTTAAAGGAGCTCGTTTGGAATATTTAGAGCACAATCACAATATATGGATGGGCTTTGATCAACTGAGGAACCTCTAAGGCTAATTTCTTCCTAATCGACCTATGGTCCATATCTACAATATCTGCCCAAGCCCAAGTACGCAGGCACAATGCAAAGAAGGGTTTAGAATCGAGGCGTCACCGGGGATATTTTTATCCTGAGTTGTATTGAAGTATTACTGAATTTTTCAACTACATACCTAACATATTTTACAATCTGGTTATTTCAAGTAGACAGGTAGGCATCGAATACTCACGTATAGTAAAACTGACATTTCAACTACAGATTAATTTACTGGCATTGTACAAAGAAATGTATCCTGCCATTACCTAAATCATGTCAAAACTAAGTGGACAAGAAACCGGTTCTTGGTGGACAAAATTTTTTGAGCTATTCTTTTGGGAAATTTTGTGCTAATTCCAAATATACCCCTTGCTCCTATACCTAAAATAACTTCTTCGGTCCAAGAAATAGAATTGTCAATTTTGCTCACTTTTGACCTTAAGATTTTTTTTTTTTTTTTACCCAAAGAAAAGTTGTAGAAGAAGGAATTTTTCTTGACACGACCGCCAGCATAATGGATTTTTGGCGATTTTTCAAAGTTTTTGTGACCTATACACTTCCATGGAAATCCTTACATGAGTGGTAGGTCACAAAAACTTTGAAAAATCGCCCAACATCAAGGAAAAGAGTTGGAGAGCTGGCAGTGGCCTCATTTGGTGCAGAATTCCTTCCTCCACAGCTTTTCTTTCGTATGGAAAAAATATTTGTCAGTTCCAATGGTAAAAAAGTAAGAAAAATAGTCAAAAATCGATTTCTTGAGTCGACGATGCCATTTTAGGTATAGAGACATGGTGTATATTCGGAATCTGCTCAACATTTCCTAAAAGAATAGCTCATCAAAATAATTTTGTCCACCTAGGATCGGTTAGTGACTGTCCACTATGCGGCGGACGGAATACGGCGGATGGACGGATTTATTCTTATTTTTATTTATTTATCTAAAATCATTATTAGCGTGGAACATTCTTTTAACGGGACTTATTGCTTTAAAAAAAGAAGACTATTTCGTGGGACCAAATTAAGTAATGAAAATAGCGGGAAAACAGTCGCTGCCTAAACCTCTCCGAAAATAGCAATAGGTAGGGATCCACACTTGGACATCAAGAGACGAATAAAATAAGGGGCTCTCTCCTGATCAGCTGAGTGAGCTGGTCTCTCCTCTACCCTAGGAAATTTAAATTTGACAGGGAGCCTCGAATGGGATTGAATGATGTAATCAAATGAAATTACGGACTCCATCCTTATCAGCTGATTAAGCTCAGTTCTCTCCTTTTCACCCTAGGATGTTGCAATTTGGTAGTGAAAGGGGGGGGGGGGGGGTCTACCCGGGCGTTACGCGGAGCGCCGAGCTTTAATTCGATTTTTCGAATCTTAGTTGATCGTTGTTGAATCTTGAATGAACCAACAAATTTTGAGGGTGGTCAACAAGTTTTCTCGGTCGATAACAACGGTTCATTATAGGAAATATTATAAAGGACAGATATTGGACAATAAATCAAAAACTTTATAGATTATGACGTTTGTTAGTAGTGTTCTAGTTGAACGGAGATGTATAGGAACTTGAGAGTTTTAATGATTTCCGATCTTGAGAATGTGCCGGGCAGGCTATTATGATGTGATCGAGCGTTTCCACATCCGGCAGTGACTGGAAATGTCTGAGTTGAGTTAACCCATTCTATTCAGGTAGGCTTTTCATGGGCATGACCTGACCGTAATCGAGTTCAACTCAACATTTTACTGAAATCGAAGAACTCGTGAAAAGTTTTATCATAATTATTTATCGATCTGCCGGGATCCCGTCTTCTTTTCCTTTGCAAGTTGTCCAGCAATTCTTTGTAGATTTTAGTTTTCTTGGGAACAGTCCTCCATGCTGTACCTACCTACAACCCCCTTCGGCATCTCTAATCGCCCCCTCATCACCTCCTCAACGGCAATGTGATCGGGAGCGAATAATGTCCATTCTGATGCCAGGGTAATGAATTCGCGAAGTAGACACTGACTTGGGTAAAAAAAAAATTACGATAATGAAGGAGTGTGATGTGAAAGTTTACCTAAGCGACATATATATTATTACCTATATACTTATATGTGTGTGTGTGTGTGTGTGCTATAACAGCCTAGAATCTGGCTATCCTTTTGCAAATATGTATTGGGTTTCAAACTGGCAGACAGACTTGTATTTGTGTATTAGTCCGAGTAATGGTAAGATATTACTTGCTCGCACACTACCCGACCTGTAATGGTCAAGTCCTGTTGTATTTTTTGTTCGCGTCTGTGTCCTGGAATAGAAACCAAGTTCTTTGGTAGGTACAATTGAGTTGAACTCATTCGCATCGGCTCGCGCGGGGGCGGAGCGCGTCACACGAGCGGAATGTTCACCGTCCGATGATGACCTCCCCCCTCTCCTATTACCTCCCCTCCCGACCCCTTCCCCTCCATTCCATGCAGCACCCAGACCCTCCAGCATCATTGTGTTGTACCACTCTTTTCGAATCCCCTTCCCCGCTAGCCTTTTGCCCGCTCCATTGTTGATATGAGTCACAACCCGCGGGGAACCTTGAGGAGAAACCTCCCCCCCCCCCCCCGTCAATACCACCTCCCATCACCTCTTTTCAACCGATTCGCCTATTCATACGACTTCAAGTTACGAGTAGAACGCTGACCAGTAATCATTTACCATTGCACCATGACAGTAAATAAACTCAAAGTGTATATATATTCATTGAGTTCAGTTTCTCTCTCTCTTAAACGTACACACACACTTATAAACATGTTATTTAGTTTGAAAAAATGTATGCGCATTTAAAATAAAGCATCAAAACTCTTGCTATGTAAGTATGAGTTTGGTCAAATCTAAATATTGATCAGGTACCTCTTCAAAACGGAGAAACGCGTGGCTAGAATGAGGATTACATACCCATTTGTCTGAAAAGTTTGGTAATATTATTACTAAATGAAAGTAGATTTCATCCTGACAATTGTTACGTTATTTGCATTTTCCTACGATGAGTGATTTGATTTTTATGAGTTTTCAAACTTGCTGAAGATGTGGCGCCTCACTCGGCAGGAGGGGGGGGGGGGGGGGGGGCTGCCCAGGCGGGAGGGATATGATGACATAGTTGAAAAAACTTTATAAAATCATAGGAAGCAAACTATTTCTTTTGGAGAAGAGCATTTGGTGTGTGTTATCCGTAGAATTTCATCCGTTTTTATTCAAAATATATAACAAATAAGCGGATATCCCTCATTGCAATGCACTGCAAAAACAACCACACAATTCGAAATACGCACACACTGTATTTTTAAATATGATTTCTAAATGTGAATATTTCCAGTCGGAGTCTAGACCCGTGTGGAGTGCTTCATTCTTAAGTATGTAAAACCATCTACGAATGCAGAATTGCTCATGCCGTTGTGGGATGGCAATGCTCTTCCCAAGCTGAAAGAAGAAAGAAGCGTAACTGAAACAAAATTGAATCAGAATCGAATCTGATTCGTAAAAACATGATTTTAGCCTGAAATCAAAAGCCTGATTACCTGACATCTCTTTCTGCATTAGAAAAGGTTGAAATCGCCCATTGAAATTAATTTAGGGGAGGCGACAAAAATCAAAAATGAGTAAACGAAAAATGTAGCTTTTAGGGATATTTTAACGCATCACGAGAAGCTCCTTTCTTATTGAGGGATTACCGGCATAAAGTTGGACTATCATCATTTTAATAATACTGATGGGTTCAAATTTTAAATATAGGAATTAAGTACTGGTCTTTGTAGCGAACCTTTAGGTATTATGATTACCCTATCCACAATTAACTGTTACTCTACATCAATATTGTGAGTCATAAATGCGAAGTTGGGAAACGACCTGCTCAGTATAATAGGTCCCGAACGGAACTGCCAGCAGAATGTGCTCTTTCATCGAGTTCCGTTTCACCAGAAACGGACGCAAAAATTCGCTCCAGCCGTTGGCTTCCTGACCTTCTTTTAAAACGAATCACCTAGTCATCGAATATCGCCCATTGAATTTAACAATATTTGGAAACAAAGTAAATTAAAACGTCACTTTAGTTTATTTTACCTTTTTCCGGTGCAAATCGTTCCATCCGTCTGCAATCCGGTCGTACGCGCAAGGAAGTTATTTGCCCCTGAGAAATTCAGACCTTATTGACGGAGGGGAAAACCCACTAATGGGGTTTCATTGTAATTTTAAGTAAATAAAGATATTAAATTCGATTCGATCACTCATTGTAATTATTTTATCTAAATCTTACTGATCATGATCTAAGGTTGTTAATAGGTAATAATTGAAAAACGTCCAAGGTCCAGAGAAAGTGGTTTTTTGGATGCTGTTTCCTTGTAGATTCCCAAGTCTGGAAAACGTAAATAAAGTATGGTGTTTATTTTAAAATTACGAGCAAGCTCAATCACATTGGTAATCAGCAGATTACGACAAATAATATTTCACATCACAAGAAATACACAACAATTAATGGCACTGGTAGGTACAGTAATTAAATACAAAACACAACAATCAGGAGAAAAAGATTGGGGAGGAAAATAGTATAACAAAGGGTTTCGTCAAGCGAGTCACAGAAAAAGTCAAACTCAGGGAACTGGCTCACTATGAAGTTTGCCATGTTATAATAAGATTACAATGGAGGTAGGTACTACTTTGGTTTTTATTCAACGATTTCTTTTTGACATATGTGGCATTGTAAATTCGTACCTAATAGTTTAATGTGTCCACAAGTTCACAGGAGGGGTAACGGATATACACAGTTGGTTTATTATTTTCAATAATGGAGCTTTTTAATCGACGAAGGAAAACAAAGTTTACCCCCCCCCCCCCCCTCAAAATTTGTATGTACACGCTTCAAGATACGTAAAGTTTCCCATAATGTATTAAAGGAGATAAGGGACATATATCGAGTCCAGCCTATATACCTCAGTAGGTATAACCTTAATGAGCAAGGCATCCTAGCTTAGTGGTAGAGTAAAATACTTCTGTGTGTGAGGCTTAGGTTCGTACCCTGGCGGTGTCAAAACGTTTCATAATTCTCCAAGTTACTTTAACGGTTTTTTATTTGTATTATTTAATTTGTTTCTGTTTTTAATCTAGTTTTTCATTAGAAATTGTGCTTACATGATTGACTTTCAAAAATAATTGGTTTTACCTTGTAGATGGCTGTCTTCGTCTATGCAGTTACATTTAGATAATGTACCTATAATGTACTCCATTTAACAATATTGTAGACACGTTTTCTGCATAGAAGGGCTATCTTATACAGAAATTATAAACCCTTGAGCGTTGTTCCGTGTTTTTAAGTTCGCTGTTTATGTTGTGCGTTTTTTTTTTTTTAAATAAGAAATATTAACAAATCACTTTGTTCATGGGACGTACCTACCTATATCTAATCATGATGGTGCGTTCTGTTGTTTAACAAACGAGTTGGATGAAGTTCCCACTGCCGTCGAAATTGAAAGCATCAGCACCTAAGTGTTAAATGTCACTTGATTAGAACAAAATCCGCTTCTTGCTAAATCTGGGTTTTAGCTGCTAATCAAGCGGCAAGGTTGTTCCCGGTCTTTGAAGGGCTCAAACAAACCAATAAATATGGTGATGAGGTTTGCTTTAGAGTTTCACATCAAACTGACGGGAACCCTAGGCTTACTGCGAGGGCGTGTTGTATAAAATGGTAAAGGGGGTTTAATGTATCTACATCCCCTCCCCATCACCCCTCTCACCATCCGTAGGGTTGTACTTACGTTGCACACCGTCAGCAACCAGATTTACTCTCCGTCCTTGGGAAATTACTTGAGGGAGACGTTTGAGGGGTTTTGAGGGAAGTAAAAGGTTACCTTCCGCATTTAAACTCACTCCCTTTAAGGAAAAATTGCCTTTTAAAATACTCAACACGCTTCATACTCCCGATGAAAACAGTTTCTGAATCCTCCGTAAACCTCATCTTCCGTAAATTGAATACTTTGTTGATCGATAGCCGAGAATCATACATACGTATAAAAAATGTATTTTATGTGTGTTCACAATATTATTTAAACGTTGTAGTATTTAATCTACTTTTCGCAAGCCACTCTCATCATTTCACCAAAACATTCGCTTACATATTCACAAAATTTATATTGTGAGTTTTGGTAGAACATATTCATGTTCAGGTCCCTCTGTGTTCTGTTAGGTGATCATCAAGTGAAAATCGTTTTTGATCAGTGATACTGTGTCATGAAATCGGTATAAATATCGTTAGCAATAAAATCTGGATGTTAAAGTCTCAGTAATCTCGAAAATTACAATCAAAAAGTTCATAATCGCAAGAAAACCTAAATAAATCATAATTTTTCTGAACACGTTAAGTATAATTTTTATCCTCAACTTGTTGTTTCGTGTTTCTTCGGAGGTCGATAACCATTATACACATCATGTGCTGCCGTGAATTTAATCTTGTTAGGTTGTATTTTCAAAGTGACTACTTAGCTATTGTGAATTTATATTTGGTAGAGATCGGAGTGGGTAAGGTAGAAAGTTGACGTAGGTACCTGGTGACAAAACTTGTGTGAAGCTACTTGACCATTGGGTCTCCGACTCCCTTTCACCTGTGGCGCTCGCAATTATCTTTTTCTCTAGTCGAAACGGAAATTTATGAACCTCGAAATGTCTGTAAATTAAAAAAAAAATATGTTTAAGTAATTTTTTTTTTTTTTTTTTTTTTTTTAATAAATAGTGTATTGAATGGAAAAAAAAGGGGGGGGGGGGGGATTTCGTGACACTTCAAATATGGCGACTAATATCGCCTAAAGAAGATCAAACACACTTAAAGATCAGCGCAGACCAAGGTAGACTAGCACTCGGTGCAGACGAGCGCATTGGTTGCTACGGTACCGCACTTTGAGTGAAGAACTATGTATATTATGGCAAAAAAAGTGTTCTAAATAATACTCTGCTATTCAAAAAGGTTTTTGGGTTTTAAATAATTTTTTTCTGTTTTTATCAATTTTTACAGCATTACATACCTATTTGATTGAATAGCATGCGGGAATTTGTTCATATGATCTTGCTACGTGACTGGTTTTCTTTGGAAATCGCACCGTAGAGAGTTAATTAGGTACTACTACTGTTTTATATTTTAGAATATACGTTGATGTATAGTATTTCATCACTGTCCTTATTCTATTATTGATGGTTGCGCTACCAAGGAACAAAGATTGTGTGAGTTTGTCGTTAGGTCTCCGTGGGGTATGGCCGCCACCTGTGCATGATCCATCATACCCACCAGCCCACCTGCAGCAACATCCTTCCTCTCGCCCCTCCGCTATTCTGGAGGTCTTGCCCTAAACCATTCTCCCCTTCAATTTATAGCCTGAGAATTTGAAGGTTCGTTAGTTATTGTATTAGCCCTACGTGGAATTCTTTCTTTACTAGGCTTGATAAATCAACATTATTAATAATTAATACCCGTATTATTTATTAGGGAGGGACCCTCCGGTTCGCTAAGGAACTGAAAGTTGAATGATCATCGGAATAAATTAGTGTGTAGGTCCCAACAAACTGCTACTACAAACATTAGCTAAACACTTAGTTGGGTAGCCTTCGGGTGGCCATGGTACTCAATTCTGTCAGGGTCGGGCGCGTTCTTTCATTCTTATGATAAACCTCATCAAACCGAATCGTTGCTCACAAGTCTTACCTTTATTTTGCTCCAAAAACGTAACTATCGTTATTTTAGGTTCCTACGTTTGAACGTTCTGACCTCCACAATTTGCGACTGCTTTTAATGATATTCTGTGTTCACGCCTCTTATTCAGGGATCTCTAGTCTGTGTTGTATGAATTTCATAATGGTAAGCTCAATTATAATACGAAAATGCTCATAGTATAAAAACATGAAATCATTGACACCTATTTTCACGACATAGTCAGTGAAAGTGCACTGTTCAGGCTCCTGATATATCACGCTATGAATTTCTTGAAGGTATGATCAATAATAGCCACTGCGCGAGTGCGAAGCTATTTTCTGCCACTTTTAAATTCGTTTAATTTAATTTTTTTTTTTTTCTTATCAAATATTCTGATTGTGAAACGACTGGGGAACGACTTCGAAAATATATGTACATTACATATTCAACATTTATGTACATGTGCATGTAAAATATTGCTTGTTCGATGTCCCAGGAAATATCTAATCTTCTATTTTTCCAACTTCAATTTTGATGTTTGTCCAAGGCTTTGGCCCGTCAGAAGGGAGATTTCTTGCTGTATGTGATGGATGTAGACCTGGATGTGATCCTTCGTCAGATTGTTTCCCTTTCACGTCGTTCGCAGAGGTTTATAGCGGCTGGTTACTACTTCTGATCCCACCTTCTTCGGGCTATCAAATCTCGACCTCCATCAAACAACTCGAGACTATGAAGAGGATTCCGCCTGATTTCCCACTCCTAAAACTTTCTGATTTTTCGAGCCTCTAAAAGACTCTTGGAGCGCTGAAAGGCGATAAACTGACGAAAGAGTCCCTATCTGCGTCGGAGATAAGATGGTGGAAAAGGAGTCATTTCTACATGAACCCGGCATATAGCCCCTATATTTGGACGAACCCAGAAACGTCTATCTGCTTTTTTAAAGAAAAAAAGTTCCAGTCATGCAGCATGATCGTATGAGCAAATTTTCGTAAATTACCTATCGTATTATAATGTGTAATGTGTTGAAATTTAAGGAACTTTAGTAAAAAGAAACAGTCGAACCACTTTTATGGGAAAAAAACTCGTACTAAATAAAATTCAGCGACTCAAGACAGCTTTTGGACTTTTAAATTTTTTCCTCAGTTTTTATTGATTTTTCATCGAATGTTGAAGACGTGTAAGTACGTTTTTCAGCATAATTTTGTGCAAACATTTTTAATGTCCTAGTTAATTGTTGATAATTTTGTTTTGACTAAAAATCTGCTAAAAATTATAAATTTAACAATATATGGATGTTTTTAGCAATTTTTAGTGTTTTTTGGGACATTTTTTGAAATTTGACCAATTTAATGTGCTCAAAAAGTGCTGGGAAACTAATTCGTCCTTCCGTTTGGAAAGCGCAAGAACAATTTATCTCAATCTTAAGGAGAGTTATCTTCTGGGACGACACACACACACATACACTCATATATATATATATATATATATATATATATATATATATATATATATATATATATATATATATTATATATATATATATATATATATAGATTGGTAGGTTGTTTTCGACTGTATTATTATATATAAAACTTCAAATTTTATA
>CM061041.1:86162675-86222675 GCA_030762985.1 Adelphocoris suturalis | reverse complement strand
GGGGGGGGGGGGGGGGGGGGGGGTTCAAAATGTTTCTTGTTCGATTACAAAGGTTCATTATTGAAAAAATACGTTGAATAAAATTCAAATAAAACTCAAAGCTCACCCAGCTGACGAGCTGACCCGTACAGTTTCGAAAAGAATCAATTTAAAATTTCAGCGTGCCTTGTTGAATAGGAAAGAAAGCAGTTTCGAAGCGCCCTTAGGAAACCTCGAGAAAAATTAACCTCATAGCTCACTAAGCTGATCAGGGAGACATGCTATTTATAACCGCTACCCAATACAAGCTAGCTTCCAAGCTGAGTACTAATGTCCCATGCTCTCCCATCATTCGAGTAAGTTATAAAGGAAATTTGTTCCCCTTTTAATTAATATGCTTATACTTTGAATCAAGACTCTTTTGAACTACAATAAACCAATTTTATGGTAGGGAGAGCTCTCAGACTTTATGATTACAATGTCTGTAAGTTAATGTAGGCTGCACAATGTGCCTTATTATATGTACGCCTTTCGTGTTATTGACCTACTTCCTTGCTAGGTGTAGTTTTGCAGTATCTACATCAATGTTTTGATCTAAAATGCAGACATTTGTAACAACGAGAGGTGATGAAAGAGAGTAGTTCCCCTTCAAAGGTGAGAGGCTAATTTACCTGCTACATCCAGAGGTCGTGCTGTTGGTTGTATAAACCGTCAGGCATACCCCCAGGTGTATTCAAGAATCGAGATGGAGGAACTACTCCTATCCATCACACATTTCAATTACATGGAGTGAGTGGGTACATGAGCCAAAAATCCCGATAACTTTAATGCGATAGGATGGGGAAGCGAAGAGAACATGCACATTTACCTAGTTTATGAATAAAACAACGAAAGAGATCTTGAAATAAACATTTCGTAGGGGATTTGACAAGTACAACAGGTTTCCACCTTTCTCTACTACTTGGAAATAACAAAAAATTTGTTTCTTAAGACAGGGGATTGTTGAGGAGTACGTCTTTTGCAAAACGCGTTTTTTAAGGAAAGAAGTTCGACCTCAACATGAATACATTTAGAAAGTCGCGCTCGGAGGAGCTGGCTGGTATTGCAACAGCTTCTTGTGCCCGTTTCACAGTTTTACCAGCCTGGGCTTCCCGACGGACGAAAAGGGTTGCTACATTTTGAATCAGGTGACTCACCTTTGGTGTAGTTTGCACTATCGAGATCAGGGGTCTCCAACCTTTTTTACTGAAGGACCACATTATAAAATAGTTGAGACAAGGCTGACCAACAATTTACTAATATCTCCCGAGCCCCCCCCCCCCCCCCCATACATTCACGTAGTTTTGTTTTAATTAAGAGTGCTCAGTCGTGGAATATCTCAATATGAGATATTCTGGGCTTAGTTTTCTGAGTAGCTATATTCCCTTATATTTATATACCTATCGTTGTTGTTGGATAACTCAAATCATGTAAGACAATTATTGATGATTTTTACTTAGGCCTACTTTCACTAAAAATTTCAACGATTATTTCAAATACCCATACGTTTTTAATATAATTAGGTAAACTTCTAAAAATTAGTATAGCTCAGAAAACTGAATTAATATTACTGCTTGTCATAAAATTGCATTTGTTCACTAAAAGAAGTTTTCAAGTAAGCCTTATGAAAACGCAGGATAATAAAACACTAAATCATTGTAATATACTACAAATTTATGATTCTTAAGTTTTAATGATGAAAAAAGAAAAGCTTTACAATAAATGAGTAGGTAGACAAGTGTATGTAATGCTTAAAAATAAAAATACATGTTTAATGAGAAGGTTGCATTTGTTTGCCACTTAAAATATCACGCCATTTAGGGTTAAACTTAGTAGTTCCGATCATTAAGAAACACTGACCATCGCTGAATGGCTGATTGCTGCTGGTTCACAGATAACTTTACAGTTATCGAGAACTGAAGGGACAAAAATAGAGACGATTATTGTACTCGCAGTTACCGGTAAAAGTGTTCTAAGGAAAATATATTTTCAAATAAAAAATCTTTTTTCAGTTTGTAATTTTTCCGACGGCCGGTCAAAATCTGCTCGCGGGCCGGATGTGGTCCGCGGGCCGTAGGCTGGAGACCCCTGATCTAGATCACTGTTATTCAGAACAACAGGAATTTGTACAGAAACCTAAGTCAGTTACCTATATGTTCCTTGGAAACATTCGAATGGTCGTTTTGAGCAAACAGCTAAAGTTAGTAAGAACATTTGTAAAAAATAAAACGATTGAAATGTAGATATTTGATAAAAGAAATGAGGGATTTCTAAGGGAAACAATCCTCTAGAGTTAATTCCTCCAAAATTAACTATAGCAACAAGAAATGTCATAGAAAATTATTCAATTTCCAGGGATTCAGGAAAAAATATTTGTCATGAACGACTAGGTACCATGTTTTATAGAAGAAAATGTACTGCTTAGTGGAGCCTGATTCTTAGATAACTCATTGAACTATACGATGCTCAAAACATAAGAAAGTTCCTCAAAAGTCCGTCTTTAACATGGAATATTGTTTCGACACCTACTATTTTGGTTAATCTTTGCTCAATTTTTGTGGACATCAAAGACTTTCTTCGAGTTGAACAATCGGCATAAATCCAATCATCAGGAAATTGTCAGGTGATTCCAGAAGAAACAAATAAGTGGTCAAACGTAAACAGACCCTACAGTGAATGATTAAGAGGATGGTGACAAACATCTTCAATTTCGGCTTATGATTACATTAACATCGCTTTGCCCACTCGTCGAAGATTTAAATATAGATCAGCGTACCATCTTATTTCTAATCAATTCTGTCAGTATCTACTGCCAGGGAAGTAGTACCTGAATTATACCGGAGAGACCCTGAACTAAAGCTCAGCATCAGCAGTTGAATAGGAATCGAATTAGTTAACCAATTTTATGGCAAAATAACCCGTTCTAAATTATATTTTTTGATGAAAAAAAAAAAAAAAAAAAAAAAAAAAAAAAAAAAACATTGGATTTTCAGTTTTTTGTAGGCCTGACAAAACCACAAGAGAGTTTATGTTTTAGTGAATTTGAAAGAAATTGTTGGTCTGCTTTTAGAAGTTACTACTGCCAAATATGAACTGTCTATCTTGTTTTCCTATCAGCACACGATTTTAAATATAGTTTGTGGCAGGTTGGCGTTAAAAGTAGGAATTTCTGCTATCACTCTCTTTTCACGACCGAATTCATACACCCACTTCCGCTTTATTCTAGTTTAAATATAAATATTTTCGATAAAAAATATTCATTAGCGGAGTTGAAAAGAACTCCGGGTATCCCTGTTGTATTTCGTCTGTCTTCGTATTTAGATCAAGGACGTAACTTCTGAGGTGTTCCGAAGAGTAGCTATCTGGCTCCAAGAATATCACCTTTCGACTAAAGAATTTTTGAATAAATACCTAACAAACACTGAAGTTAAAAAAGCGTTTCAATAAAATTTTTAACGATGTTATGAAATTCATGTTCGAAGAAGATACTGCCAAGAGGATATTTAAAATTTGCGAGTCTTTTTCTTCGTAAATCCCCAAGCAAGCGTCCCAAAGCTTCACTATGCTATAACTTCACTATGATGTAACTTCATACCGGTTCCAGTGAGAGGTTGCTCAACGTAGAAGCTGACCATGGGCAACTCAAAGGTGGACTGCTTGACCCCACGGGGTAGATGGCACCTTCAAGGTATCTCATGTGGGTCTTGCAAAAAATGAAAGATTAGAGTTGACCAACTTTTCAGTTTGTATCATCTTTGTTGCGTTGAATACTAAATTCTGCATCATAGCGTTCCGCAAGTGAAACCGGATAATCGTGAATAGTCCTGACTCCCAGATGCGGCATTTATTTTGAAGTTTATTGCTGTCCACGCGTTCGCCTCGTGTGATGGATGAGGCTGCTTATGGCGGTCGGGACCGTTTGCCCAAGCTCCGCCTGTAATCACTCAGATTGAAGCCTCCAACCACTTCTATTTAAATTTCATTAAGCGCGGTCTCGGAATGAATAATTCATAGAGTGTAATGAAAACCCTTTTTAATGTTTAATAATTTTACGTGATTTTACATAGGCAGAAAGCTTAGAAATATTGACGGTTTGACGCGACGAGAATCAACCACAACAACAAACCCAAATAGCAACAACAAACAAACAACAGCAAACGTGTTTGGCATATGAAAAAGAAGAAAAGCAGACAGTAATGTACCTACCTAACTTTTAAACTACATGGTACGCCTTCTACGTTGAAAATTATAATACAAGTACTATTGAAAAATCGGTTCTGCCTGCTTTTAGCGAATTTTTGAAGGCAATGGAACTATTGTAGCTTTGTAAATACTTCATGTCTCAGAAGGGATAGTTGATGCCTACAAAAGACTACACAGTAGGATAAATCACCAAAATCAGCCGGTTCGCGACATTCAACTCCATCCACCACTACCACTAAATTACCGGAGATTTAACCGTAAAAGACAGCCCGACCTGCTGGAGTAGAAATATAAATGAGCCTGACCATCTGTTTATTTACTCTATATTGAGCTATTTATATCTCATTTTTATTAAGTTATCATTCTTTATCAATTCTCCCCTTGTTACATAAATCTCCATCTGAATGTAACATTTGCATATGTAACGAACTGAATGAGGGTAGCTCCTTACACGTACTTGTAAGGTCTTAACTTTACTATGTATGAAAATAAACCCAGCAAGAATGTAATCAACATTACAAAAAGTTTAGTCGTTAAAAAAAAAAAAAAAAAAAAAATTAAATTAAAGAAATAAAAGTCTGGCATGGTTGCGGTAGATAGGTAGCTTCCTCGTATCCGTAGCATGAATGTATAGATCATTGAAATGTTTTAAATTATCTTATGATTCCATAGCTGATTCCTATGGTTGAGGGAAATGATAAATTAAGATTAAATGTGTTTTCAGACGACTAGGGCGTGAGAAAGTGATGGAGCTTACGTTTGTGCATGCGCTGAGTGAAACATAGAAGTTACATTTAGAAGAATCACTAATCAGCAGAGTGAACTCTGAAGCTAATTTGGTTCCTATTCCACTTGGAATGCTGAACTTTGGAATGAGAGCTCTCTTGGTGTGTTAGAGTAGGTATAAATAAAACTTGAAGAATTAGCAGAGCCTCTACCTAATTTGGTTCCAATCCAACTTGAGACACCATTCTAATCAGCTGAGTGGCCTCTTTAGTTCCTTTCTTTGTTCTTTCCTATTCAGAATGAATCGTGTTACATTTGTGAAATTTGAAAGTGCCTAATACGGAATTACCCCTGTCACATGAACAACATAGTTGTTAGAACCTACCTACCTATTTCAAGTTTGCAAGATTTATCATTGAAAATTGTGAAAAATTTTCCGTAAAAAATTCAGTTGGTGACAGTCTAACTAGTTCTACATTCCCTTAGAGTATCCAGTATCGATTCATGAAGGAAATCGATACATTTTAAATGAGAACAGATACGACTAAATACAATTTAGGATTTATAAAGTGAATCCTGACATCCTCAATTCCTCACATGTAACCCTAGCGCTAGCACTACATTATGAAATCACGACTCAATAAGCTCATTGTTATTATTAAATACGCTCCGCGTACACAGCAACGAAGGTCATTACTAGTAGCGGAGCCACAAAAATTCAACCTTATAAAAGGGTCATTAGCACCGATGTTAGCTTCAGTGCAGGGCCGACCTACAGTACGTATATCGCAAGGAGCGGGAATGGGGACGCTGCAGGCGATGCGGGCGCATTCTGTTGAACTTCCAGAGAGCCTGGGATGGCCGTATACTACAGAGTTGCCGAACCTACTCTCAACTCCTACTCTACTCTGTGAACAGAACGCTTTCTACCTACTGCTCCTTCCCTCTCGCGACAACCTTCTCTATAAATGTACAGCTACTATGATTAACTACACCTCTCTCTTTCTTAGTTTCTCTTACATTTAACTATTGGAAAGGTTAATCCTAATCGAGATAATATGCATTAATATGAGCATTGATGTTTGGGGGTTTCGGGATTTTTTCCACCAAAACCTTCAGGATTGTAAGTAATACTGAGCAGCCTCAGTTCGAAGCTTTAAAAAAGAATTCAAATTAGCAAATCCATGCTGATTTGGGTCTTTAAAGAGGGAGCTAAAAAAGAAGCAAATAGCGATTGGAACAACCAGTTCCCACGAAAAATAGAGGTACATAAGTAGGTACCTACTATTGGTCACTGTGTACGTGTTCATAACATCTTTACATTTTTTCCTCTTCTTCCCAATTACCAACATACTTACCTATATACGAGCTAAATGACACACAGAAAAAGATCGATCCACATCAGGTCCACAGCAGCCTGAAAAAGTTGCAAAGAAGCAAAAACGGTCAACTTAATTAATTTTTTTTTTTTTACGCCATTATAGGCAGGCTGACAGTACATTTAATGTACATATATATTTTTTGTTGTTTTTTTTCTTCTTAAATATGATTAAATAAATGTAGAGATGTTATTTATAATTTTAGATGAGTTTTTCACAAAAATAAATTTTTCCCGTAACTAATTTTTATTTGATTGAATTATAATTTTTGCATTAAATTGTTCAGATATTAACTTCCTTAGGAAATAACAATAACTCAATTTCGAAAATTTTGGACAAGAGGTCCCTTTTCATTTTTCGCATCACATATTAAGAAGTCTCAAATACTATTCCTAGATGGCTACAGCTATACAATGCGAAAGCTACTTACATGAAATTCGCAATGTTAAACAGCTTCTCACAGTCTTGTTGCTTTGTCATCCCAAGGGAATTAATTCTGCTCTTTGACGATTTCTTTAGAACGAAAAGTCAGGCTGTGAAATGAGCCGTAACTCCAGATATCTGCTTCCTTTCAAGCAAACTGGGTCAACAGTAAGCGTTTGGAAACCCAGGGCTAATCGGGCCAATTTTCGAAGGGAATTGTCCAAGAAACCTATGAAATACGCTTTTAGCTGATAGCGGTGAATGTATTAGCTGGGTTGCTTGGCTAACTGAGTCCACGAGGGTGAGTAACTCACCTCTCAAAAATATCATGAGGATAAAACTGGTCAATTGTTATACTAATGTTAATAGGTAGAGAAGAGAGGTAACTAAAGGTAAATACGATTCGGTTAGAGGAACACAAAAAATTCCAGCTGAATTAGGTAGTGTAATTTTCACCAAAATGACTTGGCACCGTTGACAAAAGTTTCTGGTCCACACAAATTGGATCTGAAATGTTGCGGGTTTTAAGCCGCTGCTCCTTTTTCACTCGACATGAACATAAAATCGAATAAGTAGATATAGGTACCTCATTTCTTGCTTCACAGATTACCCAGGCACAAGAGCAGCTAGGAATGTTCATTTTTGGGAAGCAAAAAAAATTTCCAAAAACAAATTCTCCTCTTGACTTTTAATAGTTTTAGACTGTGTTGCACAATGTCGACTTTGTGACTGTCTGATAGAACATATGCACACTATAGAAACACCATGAAACGGCGATTAAGTGGGTTGGGGACTAGGTAATCTACGATGAAGTTCGTCATAGTCGAATTGGTAGTATAGCCTCTGCGCATGACCAAACGTAAAATTCTTATAACAATCAAAACTGATGAAGTTTTCGTCCGTTATAGATGTAGTTTTTAGGAATTTTGTAAATGTACTAGGACACCTGATTCATTTTAGTTCATCAACTAAAACATCTCAACGAAAGCTTCCCAACAAGGTGCATTAGTAAGGTTACCTATCGGATGGATGGAAGTAGAAAAAACCAGAGTCGAATATGGAAGAACCACGTTGCTATACACATTCGATGCGTTTCAATTTTCTTTATATGATTTTTTACGCTGAAATCATTTGGAGCTTCGAATTGAGCTGGAAAAGTTTTAACGGGATGTTTTCTTAGTTCGGAATTGAAAATTTTCGACAAGCGAAAGATGCCAGAAAGGGTTTCTAAGAACTGGTTTCTAAGAATTCTATTGTTCCCGGAAATTGGTGAAATCCTGAAACAAGCCACATTCACTTTCAAGGCAATTACTAAAATATTTTCAAAAATTTTTCAGCGCACCTATTTATACTTAATACACCTATTTACCTAGTACTTATTTATAATTTAATAAATTCAAAACCCTTCTCATAAACCCATGTAGATGGTCTGTACAATCATGTTTTGGGTATGAGGAAGCAAAAACATTATTAGGACGTCCCTCTGATGCCAGGCCATATAGGCAAGCCTTCCTATATCAGAGGGACGACCTATTGGAATTCATCTAGGGGAATATAGGACAACCCAAGCATTAAAAAAAAAAAAAAAAACCCCGTTTTAGACCATTCTAAGATCGAATATGTGAAAAGAAACCATTGGTGTGTGTGCGTTTGTCTGTGACAAATTTTGTCGTCGCTCCCTAGGCTATAGTTATGAACCGATTTTCAAGAGTAGTTACCAATTCATTCATGCGCTGCTAATGCTACTATTCTCGACTAATTTTCGTCACTTTTTTCAGTTCAATTAGGAATAGGGTCTATTTTAGGAAAATAAGTACGCCTGGAGATTCTTGTTTCATTAAGGAGGGTGTAATACTGATAAATCGTGATGTTTACATTATTCTCATCTGATTTTGGTGAATTTTTTGGTTCAATTAAGAATTTGTTCAAGTTTTGGAAAGTATTTCTGGAGTTTAATTTCATTAAGAAATGGAGGGGGGGGGGGGGGGGGGGGGGGGCTGAGTAAACTGGGTATTATTATTATTATTTTTTTTTAAATATATTTTTTAATTTCCATTGTAAACATACGTTGCTGTATATGTATATACATTCGTCATACATTCAAACAGGCACGTAGCCAGGATTTCGCCTTGGGGGGGGGGGGGGGGGGGGTCCAGATCCCTCCCCCCCCTCGCCCATCAGCTCTCTTCCCATTTCAATAAATTTTAAGTCACAGGAGAAGAAATGTTTTACAAACATGATGAAATACTATCTTTAATAAGGCAAAAATATTTAATAGGTCGGTACATAATAAGGATTTTAGGTGACAGTTAAAACAATTTTTTACATCATGATAAATCTTGATCTTTATGCAACAACAAAAGTTCAATTTTTAGGTATTTAGTTGATCATAAATTGTTTATAGTAAGACTTTTCTGTTTGCTTTTTAAGACATCAAATCCAGCACGTCATCAGCCGCGAACGACAGTGAATAATGAATTGACATCATGGTCAAATGAGAAAAGCGTTCGTTACCCATCTTATTTCTAAGGTATTTTTCTAATCTTAATTAAGCACCTAAACGAAAATAGCGTTAGCAAAAAGCGTTGAAAAAAAGCGTTACGGTTGGTTTTCTGATGATTTCCGCTTACAACCGCGTCGTTGCTAGGGAATGGTACTTCGTCGTTTTTCATCCTACACAATTCGTCGGCCGTTCGTTCGAAAGCTCTCGATTTATCCAACCATATTATGTAAACTACTGCGAAGTGCCTGGCCAACAAGCTGAGTTATGAGCATTGTTATTTGAATAATGGTGTACACTCAGGTGATCATTCTCAATAATTGATATTGTGAACATGATTGCAACCGCTTGTTAATTTCTGATGATTCCATTGAGCTGGTGTTTCGATGATTTGATTCATAGTAGGTGATCCGAATATTGCGAGAACAGGATATTGGGAGGAAGCTGAAATTTGAGAGGGAGGGTCAAGGGAGAATGCTGAAGACGCCTGGGTGATCACCGATCAGCTGAGTGAATTCCAAAGCTATGGAATGTGTTTTAGCCATGGACTAACTAGCCAAAAAAGCTAACTAAATTTCGTAACAAAATCTGGGACGACAACATGGATACCGATGATACAGAACTAAGGATCGTGTAACCTGGTGTAACTTATGCGATATTTTGTTATTACGCGGTTTATGAGTTATAAATGTTTCAAGTTATTATCTCACTATGGGAAGTTAACCAATCTTCAACCTAAGATTGAAGACGGGTTTATGTGAAACGCGTGAGCTAAAACACATTCTGTGTTTCAATAATTTCGTCCGAAGTATGTAAATAGAGGTAGCCGGGGGTCCAGGGGGCTTGCCCCCTGGCGAGGCGCGGAGCGGCGAGTTTTTTTTTTTTTTTTTAAACCAAAAACCGATGGAAAACGTACCAGACAGGTTCACACTACCAGTCATACTTCTTCAATTCATACTTTGAAGTTGAGTGCCAAATTCTGTCTCATTCCAAAAATGTTAACTTAATTATTGTTATTGTTGTGATATCGTTGGAGCAACGTAATTATGTAGCTCAGTAACATGGGTGATACCTTGGTGAATAGTCAAAGAGACAATGCAACCCAATGTTCCCATTGTTCTAGAGGCTTTACAAAAGTAGAGAACTCACTCTACACTCAAGACATCCAAATATTGCGAACCTGAATACCAACCGTGGTACTCAAAGTATAATATCAATACCAAATGCTGATCCTATTCAGAACTATTTCTTAAGAGGCTTCGGGGACGGGATGTCAAATTCTCCAAGAGGCTGGACCACATTAAGATGGGACATGCTGTAGTAGAGAGCCATGCGTCTGCAAGGAAAGCAGTACGAGTTACCTCAGGGAGCGGTCGGCGTGTCAGTCCTTGCTGGTGAAGTGAAAGGGCTAGCCGAGGGAATACGAGATTCGGAGAGAATTTTCTTCCTCTGTAGTACTGTCCTCCAGAGAGAGAAAGGAATCTCTTCAGGGGAAGATGTCAGAAGACTTCTGAACACCATCATAAAAATGTGGAGTGCTGAAAGGTATGAAGAGTTGCTACACGGCAAGGCTTACACGGGTAGTTCAGGTATAGTGCTAGAGGCGTTGATCTGTCTTTAAGGTCGTATACATGACCCATGTCCGTGTACCGAAATATCTAGGTAACTTCTTATCTTAGGAATCTTACCTCTACGTATTGGAGCTATTAGCAGAACCTATGAATATTATAAAAATGATTTCTCAAGAATTTCACATCAGACGAATATTCTCTGTTGGTAGCTCGTGCTAGTGAAATAATAGATACTACCCTAACCATGAATAATTTTTTAATTCATCAAAAGATTTCGGGGGGGGGGGGGGGGGGTGTCCGGACCCCATGGACCCCCCCTCTGGCTACGTGCCTGCATTCAAACTACTTATATCTATACTATTTATAAGAATGAAACTCCGTTTGTTTGTCGTGTCTATGCACGGCCAAACGGCTGAGTGGGCCGGATCTACGAGTGGGGGGATCTTCTTGGGATTTTCCGATACGGGGAGCGAGCAAATTTAAAATTTTCTCGTCGAAGTAAGAATTAATGTGCGCTTTTTGGACTTCCCCGCATCCTCTACCCCTCTAAACGGCCGTCGACAATGCCGGAAAAATACCGGTTTCGTAGGTTTTTGAACGAGGAAGACGACGGCGCGATCGGATCGCGAAAAAAGTATCGGGAAATGCGTCAAAAAAATGCGAGAGTACGGACCCGTTTTCTCGAAAAGTCCGCCGAAAAACTTGGTTTTTTCCGATTAAAATATACCCCATAAAGGTACGTTTTTCGGAACGGTTTTCGCGGGCGAAATACAGCTTTGGGTCCGCCGAATCTGAATCCGAAATCGGATATCGAAAAAAGTGACGAGAACTCGGTCAAATTGCGAGCAGAAGGCAAAGCGATTAAAATGATTCTGCCGTGGACGAGAGAAGGCTCAAGAATTGACGTGAAGGGTTCGATGTCACAACATTGCGAGGCGAGCAGGTATGCCTACATAGGTACCTACCTTGCGAGCGAAGCGAGAGCCATTTCAAATAATAAATACGGACTTTGTCCTACACATATACAGGTATACCTTGCGAGCGAAGCGAGCAACATCCCCGAATAAACTTTTCGTGGTTCCACTTAGTTTTATAAGATTTAATTTGTTTGTAATAATTCCCAACTGAAAAAAACGTCTGCCAAGTTGGGTGGGCAGTATAACTTCCTCAAGCGAGCGAAGCGAGCAGCATCCCCTACAGAAGTTAAGCCTACCCTTAGAGATCTACCGTTTGCGAGCGAAGCGAGCAGCATCCCCTACAGAAGTTAAACCTACCCTTAGAGATCTACCGTTTGCGAGCGAACCGAGCAACATCCCCTAAATGCCATACTTTGCGAGCGAAGCGAGCAACATTTTCTACATGCCAGACTTTGCGAGCGAAGCGAGCAACATATCCTACATGCCAGACTTTGCGAGCGAAGCGAGCAATATTCCCTACATGCCACACGTTGCGAGCGAAGCGAGCAACTTAATGGGGGGTCCGGGGGGCTTGCCCCCCGGCTGGACGTGGAGGCGAGCGTAGCGAGCCGGAGCGGCTAGTACTATTTATAAGAATGAAACTCCGTTTGTTTGTCGTGTCTATGCACGGCCAAACGGCTGAGTGGGGGGAGTGTACGAGTGGGGGGATCTTCTTGAGATTTTCCGATAGGGGGAGCGAGCGAATTTCACATTTTCTAATCCCACCCGAACCATGGGCCGAATGGCGGGAGGGGGGTCGAAGTAAGAATTAATGTGCGCTTTTTGGACTTCCCCGCTTCCCCTACCCCTCTAAACGGCCGTTGAAAATTCCGGAAAAATACCGGTTTCGTAGATTTTCCTACGAGGAAGACGACGGCGCGATCGGATCACGAAAAAAGTATCGGAAAATGCGTCAAAAAAATGCGAGAGTACGGACCCGTTTTCTCGAAAAGTCCGACGAAAAACTACGTTTTTTCCGATTAAAATATACCCATAAAGGTACGTTTTTCGGAACGGTTTTCGCGGGCGAAATACAGCTTTGATCCTGCCGAATCTGAATCCGAAATCGGATATCGAAAAAAGTGACGGGAAGTAGGTCAAATTGCGAGCGGAAGCGAGGGAAGCGTTTAATATGAGAAATTATTTGTGCCCCGGACGCGAGAAGGCTCTACGAAGACGTCAAGGGGTTCGATGAGGCGGGGCTTGCACCTGACGGGAACGGGTTGCGAGCAGGTACACATAGGTACCTCATAAAATAATGGCCTACCTTTAGAAAAATAGAACTGGAAAATAAATACTTACAAACATTCAACATCTGACTGTACTGAAGTGTTCTTATAACTATACTTTTCGTGGTTCCACATAATGTGCCGCGTTTGATAGTCATTTCCCACAGAAAAAAACGTCTGCCAAGTTGGGTGGGCAGTATAACTTCCTCAAGCGAGCGAAGCGAGCATCATCTCCTACAGAAGTTAAACCTATCCTTAGAGATCTACCGTTTGCGAGCGAAGCGAGCAACATTTCCTATATGCCACACTTTGCGAGCGAAGCGAGCAATTTAATGGGGGGTCCGGGGGGCTTGCCCCCCGGCTGGACGTGGAGGCGAGCGTAGCGAGCCAGAGCGGCTAGTAAATAATAAAAACTTCATAACAATGATATCTACCGAATGGGTAGATGCACCAAGGAGGCTAAGCACATCTTCTTTATATATAATTCCGAACGGTCTTTGAAATTGTGAAGAACTTCGAGGTCCGATTTTAGTGTTAGACTGCTCATTCGAATCAACACGGCCCCAAGTTTGTTGCAAAAGTGTCGCTGTTCGTCTCTATACCCGCCTTGATCGTGTTCTAAGCGGTTCTTATCAACGAGAGTTGTTTATTAGGCTGTGCTGGTAACAACAGTTGCCATCAATTCACGGTACGTAAGAAACGTAGTGTAGTTACTAACATCTAGAAGTTATTTCTGAACGAAGAAATTGAAACTGAAGAACTTAGCGGACTTTATATATAATTCCGAACGGTATTTATATATAATTCAGCACGGCCCCAAGTTTGTTGCAGAAGTGTCGGTAAGTAAGAAACGTAGTGATGTGGTCTTTTCTGATCAGCTGAGTGAGCTAAATTCTTTCCTGTTCACTGTAGGATGTTGAAATTTGATAGGGAGACTCTCTGGGACATTAAGAGACGAGTGAAGTGATGGGCTCTTTTCTGATCAGCTGAGTGAGCTGATTCCTTTCCTGTTCACTGTAGGAAGTTGAAATTTGATAGGTAGCTCTCTGGGACATTAAGAGAGCTCTTTTCTGATCAGCTGAGTGAGCTAAATCCTTTCCTGTTCACTGCAGGAAGTTGAAATTTGATAGGTAGACTCTCTGGGACATTCAGAGACGAGTGAAGTAATGGGGTCATTTCTGATAAGCTGAGTGAGCTAAATTCTTTCCTGTTCACTGTAGAAAGTTGAAATTTGATAGGGAGACTCTCTTGGACATTAAGAGACGAGTGAAGTGATGGGCTCTTTTCTGATCAGCTGAGTGAGCTAAATCCTTTCCTGTTCACTGTAGGAAGTTGAAATTTGATAGGGAGACTCTCTGGGACATTAAGAGACTAGTGAAGTGCCTAGGTACCTACACATACTTTTTGTGCGTGAGTCCTACGATTGGAAAATGTCCATATCTCCGCTCAAGGAAGGTCTACACCAAATTCTTCACGGAAGAATTCAAACACGCAGTCCAATGAAGTCCTACAACAAGAACGGGCGCAGCGGAAAGTTCTTCAAGTTCACCTTCCAGGACGCGTCTGGCAGGTACATACGAGGTGTTTCCTTTTTGGAAGACACTTACAATCAAATAGAACCTCTTCAGAGCTGCCTGTTTATGAACGTTGAGATAAAATACAGCTCCTATAGCAAAGAGCTGGAAATGCAAATAACCTCATCTACGAGAATCACTCCATCCCAAAACGATCTCAACCAGGTAACATATATTTATACCAGCATCACCGATCTTCCAAACGTCACCACTGCCAACATTTTAGTAATTTGTGTTGGTCCCGCCGATGTGTGCACAGTGTCGCGCAATGACGAAGAGTTGACACTCTACAAAATCCCGGTTAGGGATAAAACCAGAACCGTCAATCTTATCCAATGGGGGAAACAATTCAATTTCAACTCACATGACATCGTAGCAGCACACCTCATTACAACCAAAAAATTCAAAAATATATTCGAAGCACAAATTGGACATGACACAACACTCGAAATTAATCCAGACACAGAACAAGCACGAGCTTTGCTGGAGTGGTACCAGACACATCAGGACGAAGACAGCTGTAGCATCTCCTACACACAACTCAACACCAGTTCGACATCTACGAGTACTACCGATCAAGATACAATCAAGGACATAAAGAAGAAGATAGAAGACACGGACGCGCAGATTCACATGCTTATAAAGAAACGAACAAGACTCGAGATAGAATTACACCATCATCTCACCTTGCCCAAATTCTGAATTCCCCGATTCAACTTTTTGTTTAGTCTCATAGTGGCGAGGACCACCTCAACTAGTGACATTTATTTTATTACATTATTTACATTTTGATCGGTATTTCCTCTTTTTTAATAATTTAGGTAATAACATCGCCTTAGCTTTGCACCAGGTCACATAACGCCGCAAATAGGTAGGAATTATATCGTTACTATAAGGTGCTGAGTTCCTGTTAGGTACTACTGTTATACGGACTAGATTAGGGCTTTCCAAGCCCTAGCAGGCCTCTAGTATAATATGAATGTGCTAGTCGGTAATAGTTACCTTTAAATAAGTCTAGTGGATAATTGTAATAAATCGTGATGTTTCCTCTATTATCATCTGATTTTCGTGATTCTTCATTTGATCAATTAGGAATTCGGTCTAGTTTTGGAACATATGTTACAAATTTCAAACTCCATTAAGAAAGAGGGTGAGTGGAGGGGGTAACACTGATAAATCGTGGAGTTCACGCTATTCTTATCTGATTTTCGTGATTCTTATTTTGTTAAATTAAAACTTCGGTCTTATTTTTGAACTTGTCACAACTTCCAAATTTCATTACGGCAGGGGCGAACAGAGGGGATAATAGTAATAAAATGTGATGTTTATACTATTCTCATCTAATTTTCGCGGTTCTTTTTGTTCAATCGAAAATCCGGTTTAGTTTCGGAAAAATGTCAGAATTTTCAAATTTCATTAAGGGATTGGGTGAATGGAGGGGTACTAGTAATAAATCGTGATGTTTTCACCATTTCAACATTATCATCTGTGATTTCCGTGTCTGTTTTTCTTTATTTAATACATAAAAATTTGGTCTACTTTTTGAACAGATGCCAGGAGTTTAAAATTTCACCATTAAAGGGGGTCAGTGGAGGGGGTAATACTGGTAAACCGTGATGTTTTTCATCTGACTTCCGTGACCGTATTTTGTTCGATCCAGATTTCAATCCAGTTATTCAATAAAGCTTGGACGGTTCAGATTTATTAACGGTGGGGTAGATAAAGCGAGTAATTTCGATTAATCATATTTTCGTTTCTCTCTCTCTCTCTCTCTCTCTCTCTCTCTCTCTCTCTCTCTCTCTCTCTCTCTCTCTTTCTCTCTCTCTCTCTCTCTCTCTCTCTCTCTCTCTCTCTCTCTCTCTCTCTCTCTCTCTCTCTCTCTCTCTCTCTCTCTCTCTCTCTCTCTCTTTAGAAGCCATGGGATAAGTTCAAAGAAGAATAAGTTAGAGAAGCTATTGTTTTCACCCACTGAATTAAATAATTATTTTTGTCAGATTGAAACTATTCCTTTAAGTGAAGACACTTTCAATAAGTATAAAAAACATTTGAATGAAAATTTTATCAAAAACAAGTTTACTATGCCAGAAATACCATTGGATAAAATCGAGTCAATATTGAGAAGAATTACGTCTAAGTCTGTCGGTCATGATCAGATTTCTGTTATTTTTTTGAAGATGATTTTCTCTGTAGTTGGTCCTTTAATTGCACATATTTTCAATTATTCTATAAAAATAGGGGTGTATCCCGATTGTTGGAAGAAATCAACTGTTGTTCCCATTCCAAAGGTATCTCACCCTAAGAGCTTAAATGAGCATAGGCCTATAAATACTTTGTGCGTCTTAGCTAAAATGTTAGATAGAGCAATATATGAACCATTTAATGAATTCATAAATGTAAATAATATATTAGATAATTACCAATCTGGATATAAAAAATGTTTCAGCACAGAAACAGCTCTAACATGTGTAGTTGACCAGATACGTAGAAATATTGACGATAGAAAAGTTACAGTTTTAATTTTGTTTGATTTTGTTCGTGCGTTTGAATCTGTTAGGCAAGAATTGTTGATTGAAATACTTAAAAGTTTAAATATAGAAGATCGTATGGTCAAATGGTTTGAATCCTACTTATTTAATAGAAAGCAAAGGGTTAAAACACCTGACGGATAATGCTCTGAGTGGAGAAACATTGAAACAGGAATACCGCAGGGTTCCGTTCTATCTTCTATCTGCTTTGTAATTTACATAAATAAGATTGCTGAAAGCTTAGGGAAACATTGTGATCTACGATACATGCTTTATGCAGACGACCTTCAAATTTATGCGTCAACTTATATTGATAATTTGAATACATTGATAGACAATTTAAATAGGGAAATAACCTCTTTGTCAAACTGGTGCTATGATCACGGTCTGAAGTTGACCTCTTTAAAATGTAAAGCAATGATTCTAGGAAGTTCCAGAATGTTCAATTTAGTAGATGTTGGAACGATTGGCAGATTATTGATAAATGGGATGCAAGTAGAATTTCAAGAAGAAGTACGGAATTGGGGTGTAAATTTACAGTCGAATTTGTCATGGGATTCACAAGTGACAGAAATCCGCAATAAAACATTTAAAGCTCTACATCAATTGAAGAAATTTGCATTCCATTTCCCCCAATATGTTAGATCAAGACTTGTTCAAGCAGTAATATTACCTTATTTCGACTACGCCTCAGCATTGTTCACGAGCATGACTGAAACCAATAATAATGACCTTCAAAAAGCTCTGAATGCAACTGTTCGTTTTATTTTGACATTTTCATGTCTTTGCTTTGGCACATAAACTAAAAAAACGTCACGGAAAATAATTGCTCACGAAAATTGCTCACGAAAATTGCTCACGAAAATTGTCCCAAGTGGCCACAACGATGATTATGACCATCAGAAATGACGTTTTTACCTACTGATCCCACGATTCTGAGATTTGGTATGTGGGCCCTTGATGTAGCCCCTTGAGGGACTTCTGAACACAACTGACTGATCCAAGATCAGCAGAGTGGCTCTAGAATCCAGTTTTTTCCCTAATGATCCCACGATTCTGAGATTTGGTATGTAGCCCCTTGAGGGACTTCTGAACACAACTGACCGATCCAAGATCAGCTGAGTGGCTCTAGAATCCAGTTTTTTCCCTAATGATCCCACGATTCTGAGATTTGGTATGTGGGCCCTTGAGGGACTTCTGAACACAACTGACCGATCCCAGATCAGCTGAGTGGCTCTAGAAACCAGTTTTTTCCCTAATGATCCCACGATTCTGAGATTTGGTATGTAGCCCCTTGAGGGACTTCTGAACACAACTGACCGATCCCACATCAGCTGAGTGGCTCTTGAATCCAGTTTTTTCCCTAATGATCCCACGATTCTGAGATTTGGTATGTAGCCCCTTGAGGGACTTCTGAACGCAACTGACCGATCCCAGATCAGCTGAGTGGCTCTAGAATCCAGTTTTTTCCCTAATGATCCCACGAATCTGAGATTTGGTATGTAGCCCCTTGAGGGACTTCTGAACACAACTGACCGATTACAGATCAGCTGAGTGGCTCTAGAATCCAGTTTTTTCCCTAATGATCCCACGAATCTGAGATTTGGTATGTAGCCCCTTGAGGGACTTCTGAACACAACTGACCGATTACAGATCAGCTGAGTGGCTCTAGAATCCAGTTTTTTCCCTAATGATAAGGAAATAATAAGAAAACACACATGAAAATGTCCCAATGTGTTGCAGACTCGTATGCAAGCATTTCTGATGATTTCCGCTTACTTTACTAAGTTTACATCAATTTTGACTACATTTTTGAAAATTTCAACCCGAAGATGTAGTCCCATCATGCTGGCCAACGAACTTGAACTTTCGTTTTGTGTCCTTAACATTTTAAAATTTGTTTGAAGTTTCTAGCACAATTCTACGGACAGTTATCGTCTCGAATGACACATACATACATACATACATACATACATACATATATACATACATATATACATACATACATTAAAAAATGCGTTAAACTTCAGAATATGATTCAGAATAGCCTGAAACGGATTTCTGCATAAAAGTTTTTCAAAAATTCACATTCCACAAATTTTTTTTTTTTTTTTTTGACATTTTCATGTCTTTGCTTTGGCACATAAACTAAAAAAACGTCACGGAAAATAATTGCTCACGAAAATTGCTCACGAAAATTGCTCACGAAAATTGTCCCAAGTGGCCACAACGATGATTATGACCATCAGAAATGACGTTTTTACCTAATGATCCCACGATTCTGAGATTTGGTATGTGGGTCCTTGAGGGACTTCTGAACACAACTGACCGATCCCAGATCAGCTGAGTGGCTCTAGAATCCAGTTTTTTCCCTAATGATCCCACGATTCTGAGATTTGGTATGTAGCCCCTTGAGGGACTTCTGAACACAACTGACCGATCCCAGATCAGCTGAGTGGCTCTAGAATCCAGTTTTTTCCCTAATGATCCCACGATTCTGAGATTTGGTATGTAGCCCCTTGAGGGACTTCTGAACGCAACTGACCGATCCCAGATCAGCTGAGTGGCTCTAGAAACCAGTTTTTTCCCTAATGATCCCACGATTCTGAGATTTGGTATGTAGCCCCTTGAGGGACTTCTGAACACAACTGACCGATCCAAGATCAGCTGAGTGGCTCTAGAATCCAGTTTTTTCCCTAATGATCCCACGATTCTGAGATTTGGTATGTAGCCCCTTGAGGGACTTCTGAACACAACTGACCGATCCAAGATCAGCTGAGTGGCTCTAGAATCCAGTTTTTTCCCTAATGATCCCTAGATTCTGAGATTTGGTATGTGGGCCCTTGAGGGACTTCTGAACGCAACTGACCGATCCCAGATCAGCTGAGTGGCTCTAGAAACCAGTTTTTTGATTTAAATTATGATGAGCATATAACCCCATATTTTGAAAAATTAGAATGGCTGAAAGTTCGAGAAAAACAAGAATTAAATGTTGCCGCTCTCACCTATAAAGTTTTACGATCCCAACAGCCAGTTTATTTATTTGAAAATTTTAAAAAAGTATCCGAAGTAAGATGCCATCCAACTCAATCCCGTTTCGCTAGTCAACAATTAAGAATTCCCATCCATAGAACCCAAGCTTTTAGTAAATCATTTGTTTTAGAGGCAACAAGAAATTATAACGAAAATATATTAATGTTCATTGAATCCGAATCGATTAAGAAGTTTAAAAATATGTACACAAAACGTTTATTAGATAACAGAAAATAGTGATTATACTTATGACTAATGATTATACTGAACTGTCCACAATCTTGTATACAAATGAATAGGTACTACATATCTACATATGAAATTATATTGAATAACATTAAATAAAATAATATTAAATAACATCCTCAACAAATCTTTACCTGCTCGAAGATATAAATTACTTTAATTTAGAACATAGAAAACTTATAGAACTCGATGTAAGAAGAAAATTATTATTTTATATTCTTCAGGATAAACCTGACATTTTGTAAATTTTGGTTTTCAAATTTCTGTATATTTGGAAGAGCGGACCAATGGGTCCGAAAATGTACAGATAAATAAATAAATAATTCAATCAATCAATCAATTCAATCAATCTCTCTCTCTCTCTCTCTCTCTCTCTCTCTCTCTCTCTCTCTCTCTCTCTCTCTATATATATATATATATATATATATATATATATATATATATTTTTTTTTTCTCTCGGTTTATAAAAAATGAGCTATAATCCTGGATTCCTCTTTGATGGTGGATTTTTGTGAAGAGGAGTGATAGAGGGAGGAAATACCGGTATACCGTGATATTTTAAACTGATTTGCAAAGAAAGTTCATACTTTATAATAGTAACGCGTGTGGTGAGGATGGGGAGTGGGGGGGGGGGGGGGGGGGGTGAGTACATCTATTAGAATTTCGATCTATTCCCTATTATCACCGAACTAATTGACAAGCCAGACATATGGACGCCTTGTAAGCCTGAATTACTTACCAATACAGTTTATAATTGAGTAGGTAGATGATATTGTTATTATTTTACATTACAATTTCGTTAACGAATACACAATTGCACAATTGACCACCTGCCTTTGGTTGTCCATCAGCAATGCTACGTACCAGTTTCTAGCTTTACAGCATTTGTTTCAATTTTAGATTGTTTTGAGCACTTGATGTTTTAAAATAAGGATTAGTTATTTACTGCAGGTTACAGGGAATTATTGTCAGGGAATTGTCTATGACTCGAATAGTATTTGTCATCATAACAAGTGACATACTATTCTTGTAGATGTAGTAATTCGGTATTAAAACTGTGGAACAAATAGTCATAATTCGAACGCTAAGTCGAACATTAATTCGACTTTATGCCTACACCTGATCTGTACTACTTCCTACACCAGAAATCTCTTTGTAGATATATTAAACTACGTTGAGATTGCCTGGTTCTCAGATGAGGAGTTATTTATGTTGTAAGAAATATTGTCAGTTTGAACGATTCCTATCAATTATATTAGCTTGAGAATAAAGGCGTAATTTTTATTAGCTTACTGTACAATATTATCTTTGAACAGAAATTTACCAGCAGTAAACAATAAGGTCGTTCGCCTATGCCTTTCTAACTAGGTTGCGACACTGTTAGCCAGGGTCAGTGAATTCCGTCGGGAATTCGAGCTTTAAGGTCATCCAGATAATTTCTGGTCCAGTGAACCTGCGAGGTTGAGTTTGAAAATTAATTATATACAAGCTAGACTGTGATGGTGATAAGTCATTATCTTCAAATCACGATCACCTACAATCCCGTCAGCACTCTCTGGTCGATAAATTACTCAAGCTACTAATCCGTGATTCCTCTGAATCTACTATTTGTCAAATTGGCTGATGAAGCAACATTGATAGTCTTTCGTATGCGTGCAGCTTAGAGCCGAAATTTTTAGATTACCCCATTTTACTTAATCACCAGTTGTCCAAAATTGAAACACAATTTTCATTGGCATGTAATGATACCTTCTCGCCATCATATCGTGTCGTTGACTTTGTACCTTAATTTACATCAGTAGAAAGTTTTTCAGAAGGTGACATTTCCAAACACACACATAATTTAATTTCTGCCGGGTTTTATAAGTTACCTCTCGGTGAATTCAAATATATGTACCTACAAGAATAATCTTTTCGATTATCCTATTCCAATTTACATTCTATTCCAATTATACCCATCACTTTGTCGCCATTTCGTCACCATCTTTTGATTCATATTAGTAGACAATTATTCACCTTTTGAGATATGTTTATACACCAGGGTTGATACAAAACTTATTTTTTTTCGGGAAAAAACATTATTTCTTCCAAACATTTTTGTTTTTTGTTTTAAACACAATTCGACCTTTTTTTTACTGTTTGTTTTAAACAGTTTAAAACAGACAATTTGAACGGAAATTCGATTCTCCACACGTTTTGGTTATGGCGCCGTTGTGTCAAATCTGCTCGCCAAAAACAATGCAGTAAATTTCGGGCATAAGGAGTCTACCCCCCGAATTTCAGCGTAAACGACTCAAAAACGGGCTTTTATCGCATCACAGACGGACGGACAGACAAGTGTCGGTCAAGTCATCACAAAAGCCTCACTGCTGTCAAAAATAAACCTAATAATTTGAATTGGTATTAGCTGCAAATAATACGGTTAAAATGCTACGTCTAAAGTGCTATGTATGTTATTACTCTTATAGATCCAAAATTCCGAGTTGAGTGTAGCAGAATTTAATTTTAATTTTTAATATATACCTCCACTTGCGTTTGATCTGTGTTTATTGTAAATTATTTTTGAATGGCTGATTATGTGTATGTATTTGTTAATTAAAGAGCTTAATACAAGTTTAAAGGTCACTTCGTGTTCCGTTTCGGTCGGCCCGAGGGCGGCTCGCCTGGCAATAAGCTCCATGCTAACGCAATGCCGTGGTGTTGGAGCGAATCGGTCACTTTCCATCAATATGCCTACATTCATTGACACCTAACGAGAGAAAATGATGGCAATGACCCTCCGATCTAATATATCGAGACTGACTTAGGTACCCACCAAGATAAAATATATCGCCTACCTGTGCCTGACAAGTCCGTCTATATAGGTGACAATAGATATTTAAAAAAAAAAGGAAAAAAAAAAACTCGATTTCGGGAAGAGAGTATCCATTTCTAATTGAATTATATCAATTGATACGATCGTGGTAGTTTATAAGGTGATTTTTACTATGTTTCACCAGTTATGGTTTGCTCCCATTTTTTCCCCCGCCCAAGTTAGTAGCTCTTAGGGATAGCAAACGGATAATTTTAAAGCGATCCGGGTGGTTTCATTTGATTTTTTTGGAATAATATCTACTTATGATAAGCAAAAAAGCTGCTCTTATACTCCTAAAGTGTTCGAGATCTCGATGTTTAATTGGTATTTCGGCTCTTATATGCTGCCCTTTAGGGTTGACCAAAACCAATGCCGAGGTTCTAAGACCAACTAGACCCCATACATGTGGTTTTTGACCCAAGTTCGATGAGATTGGTCCAGTAGTTTTGGATAAAACCTCTGGACGGCGCGCAGTGTCCAAAAATGGGAAATTTTGGACAAAATAATATTTTCAATTTATTGTAATAGAAAACTGAAATTTTACGCTAATCAAGAATATATCCCATGTTTCTATACCTAATGTTCGATTTTTTTTTTGTAGCGAACAATGATTGAAAAAACAACACGTTGTTGATTACAACGTTGATTACAAAGGTTTATTATTGAAAATAGTAAACCAAAAAGTAAAACAATCTGTTATCGATTTTCCATTAAAAAAAGAAGCAAACTATTACACAACTGCTCATTATTTCACGCTTTCCTATAATAATAGTTCAAGTACAACCAATGTTTGCTAGGGAGAACTCCCTGATTTCGAATCGCACGAAAATCGTTCACCTCTCTGGAAATCCGTGAATTTACTATACATAACTCCATATTTCAACGGGGCCAATTCCCCCCCCCCCCCCCCCCCCCCCCCCCCCCCCCCCCCAGTTGAGAAGCCCTAGGCACACGCTTCGTTACGTATACAAACAAAGTAGTTTTGACTCTCACCGGCTCATTTTTCAATACCTGACAATACGCATCATTTCCCGTGTAATATGCAATGTATTGTCATCTCTTCTTGGCCGATGGATGTCTCCTTCGTGCTACGAATGCGATAGGTAGATTCTTAGTCTCAAAAACAAGAATAAATTCTGTCTCAACTACAAAGCCCAAGAACACTTCTTATTTCAGCTTGTAGGTAGATTAAAATTGATAGGATACCTACTTGATTAGACTAAATTATAAAGGGCGTAAAAACATTGACCGAAGACTGTAAAAAGGCTTTTCTGTGACGTCAGACGTCAAATAAAAATCGGATACCTATTTTAAAAAGCTATGGAAATGTTGTCTAACCCCACAACCACTACTCACTTATGTAGCTCTTCCCAAAATTTTTATTTTTATATTTTTTATTGTTCTGCAATGTTTTCCCCTACGAACTGGGGCTTATCATCAGAGCCATACAAATAAAATTCATAATTTCGAATTTAAGATTGTAAAATCTCCATTGTTTTCTTTTTGCGCGAAAATAAAAAAAATGATTAGATAATAAAAAACTGATTTTTTTTAACCTCATTGAATTTCAAGTTTTATCTCCCTGAAGAAGCCCCAGATCCTGGGAAGAAAGGTTTGAGAACAGTGAAAAACCAGTTCAAGGACAGAAAGGCGTTTTCGTAAAGTTTTGAAATAATTTGAACTGTCCTAATAAAGAAAAGTTGCGTAGACTGTACAGTCATAATAATCCACATCTCGTTTCCCCTTATCGCATTCCCAATTCACAAGGATACTCACCTTAGAAAAGGCTTCCTTCCGCATCCACACTTAGGGAAGCGAGGAAGGAAAGCAACGTACTGATGATCCTAAACTCTTCTCACCACTGCCCCATGTTTGAAGTGGATTAGTGCGCTTTTTGCGTATTATGACACATCTATTCTATAAATGAATAACGCCAGTACCTTCACCCTCAAACTCATAGACGGATTTGAACGGGGTTTTTGCAAAATGATCGGGATGGCTAAATCCAATCCATCCAACCAGATCAGATGACTTAGCTAAATTCTCTATTATTCACCCTAGAAATTTTAAATTTGATGGGGAGCCTCTCTGGGACATCGGGAAACTTATAAAATTATGGGCTCTTTCCTACATTTACATGTGGGTCCGTGCTACGCACGGGTAATCGGATTCGCAACGCGATTGTTTGGTTTCTAGGGATAGCAGAGTAACATGACTGCGACTGTTCAGTATGACACCGATTGTTTTGTTGATTATTGGTAACCAGGTGTAGCACAACCAAAAATCAGTTGCTGTTGAATTTGAACGGGGTTCTGTGCAAAAGTACGATATGCCTTAACGCTAAAAAAAAAAAAAAAAAAAAAAAAAAAAAATCCCTGATATTGGCAGAAGAAAAAGACCGATGTTTTACGATGTTTTAGCAACTGTCTGCACGAAGAAACGAAGAGTTAAGCTGCCAGTACTTACGACGTTATCTACTGAGACGGATGATGCACAACGATTTCATAGTATCCGAAAAAAGAGAATTGGAAGCCATTAATAAGGTAGAGGAACATAATATGAAAAATTAAGATGCATCGCTTAATTAATCCTTGAATTGAAGCATTATGAATCAAAATTATAATCTCCTGTTTGTTTACTTTTTCATTTGCATTACCGTTTCCTTGCCCTCCATTTTATTTTATTGAATTAATAAAATGTCTTCTACAACCAATATGACTGTACACTTCTTCCGCCAAACATCACGCATCGATATGTCGATCATTTTCCCGCCCATTGGAAGGTAACGCGGCTAGTAAAGTATATATGAAAGATTAAACAGTGGTAGTTTTGAGAGTACAACAATATTGAGATGAATCGACAGCGATAGAACTGTTTGACGGCTATGCAAACCCCGCATGACTTATCGGTCTTGCGGGAAAAGTCACACTTTCTGCTCCAAGGAACACTCTCTACCCTTATAGGCAATGGGCACTTTCGTGACTTGGAATTTCTAAATCTTAATATTAGGATCATGGAAACTGTTTTGGGAACTGACAATTTTCAGCAGCAATTAATAATGAATTGAAGTTACAGGTGGACGGTACAAAGTAGGGCAAAATGAACGTTTTCAAGAAAAAAAAAAAAAAAAAAAAAAAAAAAAAAAAAAAAAAAATCAACCAGCTAAAAAAACATTACTCTCTAGTTGACCATTATTTCTGTTTTCCCGAGCGTTGAGTTCCATGAAATCATTATTGAAGCCCTAAAATGAAATCCAGGTAGAAATTCTTGCGGAATGTATGATACTGGATGTCCCAGTTCAAAATCCCACATTATTATTTTTTTAATTTTTGAAGATACATATATAAAAAATCAATTGATAACACCCCTTCATTTTTCAATGGTGGATTTGAATTTTGATTATCACGTGCCACAGTGGCTCTGCAAGTATTTTCTCGTGGTTCTTCAAATATAAATCCCTTTTGCAGATTCGTGATTGACAAGGAATTTCACGGAAAAAACAATCATTAGATACTCGAATTTTTAGTGCGCAAAATGACGGTTCTCGGTTCATCCCGTTCCATCCATCATTCGATTCGTGGTGTCGAACTTTCTTGTTCCCATTTTCTGAAGCTGCGATTCGGCAGATCCCTTACTCGTACAATCGAGGAAGGAAAATCCCGGAAAGCTGCAGAAAATATGCGCTATTAAGGGTAAACAAAGCTGTTACACTCCTTTCCTGTTTGTTTTTGATCGGGTTTAGGCGATTGAGCCCAGCCCATTCATCTTAAATCGTGACAGCGACACGAATAGTGAAATAAAGAGTTTTTGAAGATATCCAATTGCCACATGTGATGCTTGACTTTAGAGTATATTTTTACGCTGAATCACGTGGTGAATTCAATTCACTGGTATTCACAATACATACAGACTTGTAAAACAAAAAAAAAAAAAAAAAAAAAAAAAAGTCAGAATTGCATAGGTATTTCTCTATTTATCCCACCCAGAGCCAAGCGTACTAAAACTTCGTTTATTTGGTGTTTTTCCAAGGTGATGTTGGGAATATTATCACATCACTAAGTGATTCAGCGTGAAAAATACATCCCAAAATCACGAGTATTACACATGGTGTCACTTTCTTTACAGCGCTATTTCGCCACTTTTTGAAAGCTCCCTTCGAAATCTTCCAACTGATAGAATAAAATAAAACGTGTGAAATGGACAATGGAATAGTTTAAATAAAATACCTAGGTGCCGTTGGGTGAAACGGGCAATATCATCTTATTCCCGAGGCTGAAAGAGCTTTCAAAAAACAAGGAATACGAAGAGTATCGGATGATTGGAAGAAGCCAAAACAGGATGTATCTACCTTCAATCAATATTTTAATAATTTTTCGATTTTCCAAATGTTTAAAAAATATTTTTGAGTTATAGGAACTGCTGTTAAACAACGACAAACGATAGGGTTCAGCAATATGTCTAAAAGGGATCAGATTTGAGTTGAAAAGCTAAGTATGTAAGTGTTACCGATGTAACGTACTATTGCTTGATTAATAATCCGAAAGTTAGTTTTACTTATTGACTCGTTAACGGTTGACTATTAGAAAAAAAAAAAAAAAAAAAAACCTAGGTTTGCGATTCTGGCTATTCAAGTGCTCCAATTCGTCTAGTCCAAAGGGCAGCCTAAGGGGTTTCTTTTTCATATCTTCCGTCAGTATATCACCGTAGGAACGGCTATGAAGAAAAGGGACTTCGCCCTCCGGAGTTTTCGGAAACGGTGGGTCGTTCTCTCCAAGTGCTTCACCCGACCATCTCGCCCATCCGCCCTCCCGTTACATAACGGGAGAAATGTTTGCTCCAAGTTGCTTGAAGGCCCCTCGCTCCATTAGACCTCATCAATATTTGACTTTACGCCCTTCCCGTCTAACCGCGCCGACCGCTACAAGATAAACTCGAATCGCTTTCTGGCTTCTAAAATGATCGCCGGTCCACCCCTCCCCTACCCCCTCCCTCACAACTTTGCGAACAGTTTCTCCGAGATTGATAACGAGAGTGTCATAGGTCGAGATGAACGAGTAACTTGATTAAGCCCGTTGATATGGTTAGGTTTGAGAAATGCTTGATTAGAGGAGTCCGAAGTGAGTCCCTGTTACGTCCTACTGCCGTTTGATGGATCTATCTGACTGAACTTTACACAGATTATCTAACATTCAAACCTTCTCCTCAATAGACTACAATTATTAAAATCAAAAGAGTAGGCAGGGTTTACTGAAGTGGGTTATGGTTTAGTTTGCATATCAGCTAGAACATATGTAAATTGTAGATCTTCTGTTGCAACCAATGAATAAAAATCATGTATCATGTCTTTTTTCTCTCTTGTAATACCAACTTTCAGCTTCCTCCGTCGATTAGCTCCCGATCTCACTGACCTGATCATGGTGGGTCCTTACTTGGTCAATCGTACACAGCAGGCCTATAGAGGCTCAATACCAAATACATAATAGCCTCATAGGTCTATTAGGAGGGAAATGAGCACCCGGGCTCACTCAACTGTTCTAAGTGGTTCCTCGTTTGTCAACAGTATACAGCATGCCTATAGAGGATCCATACTAAATTTTAGCATCCTATAGGTCTATTAAGGGATAAATGAGCTACCGAGCTCACTCAGCTGATCTGGGTGGTTCCTCGCGTTTTCAATCGTACACAGCAAGCCTATATGGGCTCCATACAAAATTTCAGCATCATAGGTCGATTAGGAGGGAAATGAGCTCCCGAGCTCACTCAGTTGATCACGGTGGGTCCTCACTTTGTCAATCGTACACAGCTGGCCTATTGATGATCAATTCCAAATTTCAGCCTCCTATTACAACTCAATAGCCTTCTATTACAAGTCTATGAAAACTTCAAAAACTACCTTTGGAAGTAATTAAATAATGTAAAAAATTACCTGAACTTTTTCAAAGAGAGATTTAGTGCCTGACTCAGTTGCGGTCTTCGTTCATTGGATACCCACCGAAAAGTTTGTATATCCCGTTTCCTACCTATAAAAGGAATAAATTTTCTTGGCAGGAAATCAGGCAAAAAGGCTCTAAAAACCTGAAACAGTAAATAGGATTTGGGTTTAAGACTATGCCGAACATACACGATTTTCCAGTTATCACAACCGTAATTCTCTCTAAGCTTTTAAAAAGCTTGAAGCTCTCATTCTGTGATATTTATTGATAAGGATATTAAACTTTTTCGGGCATCCGTTTGTCACTTCCCGTTTGTGTTACCCATTCTTTCCAATAAATTTCAATCCAATCCTGTCCCTGATAATGAACAATTGTGGTACAGAACGTGTAGTACTGCTTCTGTTTCAAATCACAGCGCTTTACTGATGTAGTGCTCTATTGTTCTTCAAATGTTGAGGAAAACCAAAACTTGAGTTGAGCAGCAAACGAGCTGGGGCCGGGAAAAGCTTGAACTTGTTTCATCGTGTTTATTATCTAGTTCCGGTTAGGATGCGACCATTAAGTTAATGGAAAAATGGGGCCTATCGAACTTACCCTCTGCTCCTGCCTTCATCCCCGACTCCAGAAACGCCTCTTTCGCCGTTTTCCCCACAACCACCCAGACGAAGTCGAAAATGGGATTGGTAGCTCAATCAAGTAATTAAAGAAGGAGTGGATATACAACTTACAGCTTTCCCATCAGTGCGTGAACATGACCCCACAATCAAATATACGCGTGCGAGATGGACTGAAAAGATATAAATTTACCCATTTTCAAAGCTGTCCGTATTCAGTGAGTTGTTGATGGTTCTTGATCATGGTTTGTGATTTTAAAAAGTAATGCAATTTAAGAAATGCTTGTAATGCTAAGAAATGGATGTAATGCTGACATCTCGTACATTGCCGAACTAGAGGTATAAAAGGAAATACTTTGCATCTCGACGTAATTTGGAAGTTTTTGTGATTGGAGCGTCACAAAACATGTGCCTAATGGGGTTGCGATGCGTTGTTTTCCATCACTTCTGTATGTAAGCACCCGTTTCACTTTTTGTATGGGGGCAGTTGAATCTATTGTCTCCATAATTTCAGCTTCTGTTAACGACGTTTCCACATTTCTTATTACACCTGTTCTGTTAACCAAGAATGCAGGAATGTACGCATGGTAGTTTAGGGCTGAAAAGATTTCTGATTCGCTTAGTTTGTTGGCCTTTTGTGCGGATCCAAGCTCTACTTTCACTCTGTTACGCCCTGCGATGGAGATGTCTTTAATACTTCGACGTAAGCCACTAGCAGATACGAAAGCCACTTTCCGAATGGCATTGGATGCACATTGACGATATTGGTTATTTTACTTTCAATAAATACGTAGTAATGTCCTTCATCATCATGCTTGAAGCGATTCATACTCGATTCATCAATGAATCGGTTTTTTCTCTTCGCAGTTTCCTCTTGGATGTCATTTACAAGGACTTGGCTTTGCCACTGTATTGTTGATCATCTTGGCCGAACCGTTTCAAGTTCTCTGTTTTAGTAGCTTCATAGTTGATGTTCGGAGGATCATGTCCCCCGATATCACAATCCATAATTATTAAACTCCTCTCCACTCGTAAGCGACCGTAACAACACTCCTTGGAGCAAAGACGCTCTTAAAATGATATTCCTAAATTAAACAAATTCGATAAAAATCTAACACTGAAATGTTCGCCTTATAAACTGTCCCGGAATGAATGTCACTATCACCAATATTTGTTGGGAAACTACAAATTCGAAATTTCTGCATGATAAAATTTATAATAATAATTCGCTATGATACAGGAGCATCTTTAAATAAAATATGTGGTTCTACAAAACAAATATGTGGTGTATGGCTTCTACATGTATCACGGTGGGACGAGCAAGATTCCCCCGCATTCGCGATCGCTACTGTTAGTCTTAAAAAAACCTTTACCGATAGTTTCCCGAATTTTAACAGAATTTGATGAAAACTACTACTTTTATTATTATTCACTTGGATTTCATTCAAATTAGCCATTTATAATATAGTTATTCATGAACTTTTAATTACATCGAAAGAATCTACAGGTGTGTTTTTAGACTTTTAAGTTAGATCCTACGAGTTTAAGGCTCCATCTAGGTTCTAAACCCACAGATACATGGAAATGTGACCAAGGTTGGATGATATCCGGAGGAGGAATGTTTTCGCAATAATAGGGTGGTTTGTAATTGAATGATGCACTGGTTTAGTGTCGTTTAATATTTCAATTTTGATGTATTCAGTGAGGGTTATTTGTCAAATAGTGATTAGGTACATATTAAAAAAAAAAAACTTTCCTTGCTCTTTTTTTTCTTCTTGCACTAATTTCTTTCTTTTTTTCTTACAGGAACGAGATATGAGCCTAGGGATGTGCCTACCTGCTGATTGTTCAGCATCTGACGTGCAAACACTCTTGGAAACCACTGCAGGACCATCTGACTCCAAGCACAGCCTGTCTCTCCTAAGGGTTCGCGCCATACCTGGACCGTACTCATTACCGAATGATCCCGTTTTCCACATAATGGGGTAGGTTACTTCATTGTATTTTCACAATTGGGGTTCATAGATTAGCTCATCAGTAAATATATCATAATGTCAGGGGGCCCCGTAGGAGGTAGTTGAAGTTTAATGCTATTCAAAGGCGTCTTAGTGTCCACCGATCGGGGTTCAAATGAGGAAACGAAGGGATCAGAGCGGAGTGAAATTGTTTAGAAAGGCGAATTAGGGCCAAGGGAACTGAGTGGTAAGTTGGTTGAGGGCTCCCCCCATGGCAATTAACTCGACGCGATTATTCAAGTACGAACTCAAATGGTCCGAGAACCGAGGGTTACTGAAGGACCTCACAAAAGGACTTTGGGACAGTCGAAGTATTGCTCTAATGGCGGCACTGTAGGTGGATCCAGCTATAGCCCATCTCGGTTGCGGGAAACCTTACAAAGGATCATAGAGATTTGATCCTCTGAGGTTTCAGCATTATTAGCAATTTTCTCTCAAAGGCAGGAGACAATCCTGTCGTATTGCTGGGTGCTTTAAATTAGGTACTACCTACTGATACAGTGAAAGTTAATTAAAACCGAAATAAAGAAACTCATACGGTGGATACAGCTTTCGTACAAGTACGCAACCACGAGATACATTTTATGTCTTTGCGCCCCCTTTCCCCTTCCTATAAAACCCCGTATTGTACTTTTGTTTGTTGAAATTTATTGAAAAAACACGTTTTAAAGAAAAAATATTTTTTTTATTCAAATAAATTTCAAAATACAATTTTGTTTTACTCATTCCATAATTACATCATTATTATCATCAGAATTTGTAACGCTGAGTATTGGCCGATGATGAGAAATGATGATGAAAAAACTGGATTCTAGAGCCACTCAGCTGATCTGGGATCAGTCAGTTGTGTTCAGAAGTCCCTCAAGGGCCCACATACCAAATCTCAGAATCGTGGGATCATTAGGGAAAAAACTGGATTCTAGATCCACTCAGCTGATCTGGGATCGGTCAGTTGTGTACAGAAGTGCCTCAAGGGGCTACATACCAAATCTCAGAATCGTGGGATCATTAGGGAATCTCCGCGTAACGCTCTCCGCGTAACGCTCTCCGCGTGACGCTCCCCGCGTGACGCTCCCCACGTGACGCTCCCCGCGTGACGCTTTTTCATTTATGTGCCATATTAAAGATATAAAATGTAAAAAAAAAAAAAAAAAAACTGAATACTAGGCATTTTGATTTACAAAACCTACACTATATAGGTACTTACATACTTTTTTCTCCATCTTGAAGAAATTTATTTCGAAAATGTTTTAAAATATCATAAAATTAATATTATACAGCCATGTGCTAGGTCTTAGTGCTAGAGCTAGACTATCCGCTCAAGTATCAAGGTTGTACATAATGGTTGTCAAGGCTGAAATGCAATTAAAAAAAGGTTTTTCCTAATTATTATACGAAGGTTTTTGACATTTTATGTCTTTACTATGGCACATAAATGAAAAAGCGTCACGCGGAGAGCGTCACGCGGAGAGCGTTACGCGGAGATTCCCTAATGATCCCACGATTCTGAGATTTGGTATGTAGCCCCTTGAGGGACTTCTGAACACAACTGACCGATCCCAGATCAGCTGAGTGGCTCTAGAATCCAGTTTTTTCCCTAATGATCCCACGATTCTGAGATTTGGTATGTGGGCCCTTGAGGGACTTCTGAACACAACTGACCGATCCCAGATCAGCTGAGTGGCTCTAGAATCCAGTTTTTTCTTTAATGATCCCACGATTCTGAGATTTGGTATGTGGGCCCTTGAGGGACTTCTGAACACAACTGACCGATCCCAGATCAGCTGAGTGGCTCTAGAATCCAGTTTTTTCTTTAATGATCCCACGATTCTGAGATTTAGTATGTGGGCCCTTGAGGGACTTCTGAATACAACTGACCGATCCCAGATCAGCTGAGTGGCTCTAGAATCCAGTTTTTTCATCATCATTTCTCATCATCGGCCATTACTCAGCGTTACAAATTCTGATGATAATAATGATGTAATTATGGAATGAGTAAAACAAAATTGTATTTTGAAATTTATTTGAATAAAAAAAATATTTTTTCTTTAAAACGTGTTTTTTCAATAAATTTCAACAAACAAAAGTACAATACGGGGTTTTATAGGAAGGGGAAAGGGGGCGCAAAGACATAAAATGTATCTCGTGGTTGCGTACTTGTACGAAAGCTGTATCCACCGTATGAGTTTCTTTGTTTCGGTATTAGGTAGCCTTTCAAAGGCAGATAACTGGTCTGTAATTATTAAACGTCATTAGTTATTATTATTTATTGTAACTTCTGTTAATATTAGTTTATAGCTAGTCATATCAGTTTATATGCGTAACTATCAATCATGGATACCAACGGAGGAGAGTTTAATTTAGGTATTAAAACAAAAACTACTCTTTACCAGCTCTATTATACGTTTCAAGAGCAGATATCTAGGTGCACTATTACTTCCAAATCTAAGTCAACCGAAATTGACGTGGGCACCCATAAAGTGAAATTAATTGTGGTAACTTTTTCTTATCGACGCTTTACTAGTACGTCCATGAGTGATAATATTTATAGGTGACAGTTCGTGAACTGAGAGTTCCATTGGAATTTGGTGTATCAGTTGATACGATAGTTGTAGTTTATAATAAGTTAATAATGTATGCTCGTACCAGTACTGATTGCATTCATGTTTACGTCTTTATTATTATTATTATTTAATATTTTTTCAGTCATAGCTCTAGCTTTTAGGGAGAGCAAACGGATTAACGGGCAGCGTTCCGGGTGGTTCCATTTGTTTCTAAGGGATGATATATATAAATGACACTCCCCCCCTCTCATTTTCATGAAGAAAACAACTACTCAAATCAAGGTGGACTGATGATAGGTACAGCTACCCATGGAGTGGGCAGACAGACGTGGATTAAACCACGAGATCACCTTGCAATTACCAATGCAAATATGACCTCAATGTGAGGATTAGCTTACTCACCTTACGACTCAATTTCGTCTGTGGGTTGATTGCGCCCAAATCACGGTCAGTAATAGTCTAATTATACTATGTAGAGCGGGATTTAAGGTAAATAGATTCTCGGCCTCCTCATCGATCAAGTTTCGTAGACGATCGACTCCTTCGGTGGAGAAATATTTTAGTCGGCCCTTGATTGGTTTTGATATATCAGTTAAGGAATAAATGTGTAGTCTTTAGCTTCGGAAAAGGGAAGTTTATGCGAACGTTGTTTATTTCCACAAAGTAAAGGGTAATAATTTGAACAATAATGGAGTTGTAACCTTTCTTCTATTAAATGTCTGTTCTTCATGTAAATGATTTCTATTTGGAAAGGGTTCTCAGTGTTGATCCTCAGTGTACCTCTCCAGCCAGGCACTCTCAAAGTGTTGATTCGAACAGAATTCTCGTCAGAGGTGAGCAGCCCGATGGATTAATAAGTACTAGATATCTCTGAGTTTCACAGTAGGAACAGAATGTTTACTTCTGTTAATGCATTGAAATGGGTTTCCAAAACGTTCAGCTTGAGCGGTCACGTTCGTTTTCGTGGTACATAAAATTATCCTTATGTCTGTAATAAATTGTTGTTACAATGGAAGAGTAGGCATTTCCATGGTTTGGAATTCACAGTACGTAGTTATTGTATCAGTGTAGTTCGGGTAAGTATGTTAAGTCTCTGGGTTATACTAGGTGTTATACTATAGGCGTTATACTCTCACACAGTCGGAAGCGTATGAACCGTATCTTATGGTCTGGTATAGGGCTGTTATATCGAGGAGAGCGTATCATGTATGCATGGATCATTGAAAGAGGGTGGAATAGGGTATTATCAGTGTTCTTAATGTGTTACTTAATTGATTCAATATAATTTTAGAGGAAGTCTTTGACCTGATCAGTCATAGTTGCATCTCTCCTACCGGTGTAGGTGCGGAAGTCAACGTAGGATTAACTTTTTAAGAGAGCGTTCGTTTCACTTGCATATGGAAATTGCCGGTTCCGAACGTTTGGATGTTTCTGGCAGAGGCTGAGAAGTTTCGTTACTAATACACTTGTAGATCAATGACAGGTCTAGTGGTTGTAGCTGCAAACAAATTCTTGCCCGATTGTAGGTATTTGGTTCATACTTGAACGGAGCATCAGGCCATCACTAACCAGCAGTTACTGAGGCTAGTATCGCTAAGAAAGGTAGAGGATGTGATGTCTGAGAGTGCTCATCGCAAGATTCCCTTTCGAGTCATGGTTTTCAGCTTAACTCACCCTCCAAACTTCATAGGAGTTTGACTATACTGCTTTTTTTCTGGTTGTTCCTTGGAAGGGAATCTCCGTTTAATTATCTCGACCTTTAGTTACAATAGTCTACACGAAATAAGAATTCAAAGGCAATTCCATTACACCTTAAATTATTGCCAATTAGGGCACGCAGGCGAAATCAGGGAATGAGATTCAGATCAAACGGAACCTCTTTAGCCCTATCGTTGAGCTCCTGACAAAGTATTGCCTGATGACCTAATTCCAATGCCTCGACTTGTCAAGCGATCGATGTCGCACTTATCCATAACACGTTGGATCCTTTTCCCAGAGAATATCATTTTACTCGGATTTCCCGAATAATCAGATTTTCCAGCCATTGAAAAGTCCACTTCTGATGGAAAGTGTTCCGAAAAGACTTGGGGGTTGTGAGGAGGGGGGGGGGGGAATGGAATTTGAGTAAGCTTATAGAGCTTCTCTCTTTCTCTGCTCCCCCCCACCCTCTCACGCTTTTCCTCTTTTTCTATCTTTCTATGTAAACCCTGTTTAGTCACTCCGAACGTTTTCTCTTGTTTCTCTAGACGGCCTCTTCAACTTTCAGCCCCCACCGTCACACCAACCCTCAGAATCTAAAGGCTAAAAAGGGAGGAAACTGCTCTCCTCGTGAAAAGGAGAAGAGATCTTATTCACTCTCCAGTTGCCAAACTTCTAATCAAGTGAATGAAGGGCCGTTCTAACTTGGGTTCGTCCTCTGGATGATTCCATTTTGTCTTTTTTCGACAATACTTATCGCAATGACGAAGTAATTAGATTTTCATGTAACTCTTAATTCTTAAACTGTAATTACTTTTGGATTCACTTTGAATTACGTTTCAAGATGCGTAGAATCCAGAAATCAAATTATTAAAAAACTGACCGTCCACGAAACCACTGGACCAAAGTTTATGAAAATTAGGTCAAAATTACATATGGGTCTAGTTGGTCTGAGAACCTCGGCATCAATTTCAATCAAACCTATTGAGTTAGAATTTTAGGGATAAAATATTCGAAAATTAAAATCTTTAAAACTTTCATGGTAACAGTGATGTGTCTTGGGAATCATTTATAGATATGATCGTAAAGATTCAAATGAATCCACTTGGATCGCTTTGTCGATCCGCTTGTTCTTCCATGAGGATAGTACTTTGTTAGGAAAAATTATGGTGAGCATGGGAGCATATTAAAACGGTGGAACATAGTAAACATTGCCTTGCAACCTACGACGATCGTATAAGCTAAACACCGAATGGAAAGCCAATGAAATTGTTGCTTCATAAAATCAAGTTTTATACAACTTTTGTTACCTGTAGTTGGACTTATGACGCACAAGAAGGTGATTCACTTTATCTGAATAATTTTCAGTTGGTGGGTACTTACTCACTGTGGTGTTCTAATTTAGATGGAGCTTCTCAGGGACTCCTCGGAAACAATTACGAGGTACGGAGGCACACTGATCAGCTGCGGGGCCTCTGAACCTCCATTCTTTCCTTACCTATCGAAGGTTTTTAAACGTAAAATTGCAGGGACTTGGAACTGTAAAAGTGTGAACCCTTCTCGGAGGCACGATGCGCTATGTTTGGGGTTTAACAATTATAGACCAACAATCTGCGTAGAAGAGCTATCTAGCACAGAAATAATAAACCATCTTTATATAAAATTCCGAACCGTCTTTGAAATTGTGAAGGACTTCGCGGTCCGATTTTAGTTTTAGATTGCTCATTTGAATCAGCACGTAACCAAGTTTGTCGCAAAAGTGTCGCCGTTCGTCTCTATACCCGCCTTGATCGTGTTCTAGGCGGTCCTTATCAACGAGAGTTGTTTATTAGGCTGTGGCGGTAACAACTGTTGCCATCAATTCACGGTAAGTAAGAAACGAAGTGTAGTTACTAACATCTAGGAGAGTTATTTCTGAACGAAGAAATTGAAATTGAAGAACTTAGCGGACTTTATATATAATTCCGAACGGTCTTATAAGTAATTTGTGTTGGTCCCGCCGATGTGTGCACAGTGTCGCGCAATGACGAAGAGTTGACACTCTACAAAATCCCGGTTCGGGATAAAATTGGAACCGTCAATCTTATCCAATGGAGGAAACAATTCAATTTCAACTCACATGACATCGAGGCAGCACACCTCATTACAACCAAAAAATTCAAAAATATATTCGAAGCACAAATTGGCCATGACACAACACTCGAAATTAATCCAGACACAGAACAAGCACGAGCTTTGCTGGAGTGGTACCAGACACATCAGGACGAAGACAGCTGTAGCATCTCCTACACACAACTCAACACCAGTTCGACATCTATGAGTACTACCGATCAAGATACAATCAACGACATAAAGAAGGAGATCATTCACCGCGCAGATTCACACGCTTACAAAGAAACGAAGAAGACTCGAGATAGAATTACACCATCTTCTCACCATGCCCAAATTCTGAATTCCCCGATTCAACTTTTTAGTCTCATAGTGGCGAGGACCACCTCAACTGGTGATATTTATTTTATTACATTACTTACATTTTGATCGGTATTTCCTCTTTTTTAATCATTTAATAACATCGCCTTAGCTTTGCACCAGGTCACATTACGCCGCAAATAGGTAGGACTTATATCGTTACTATAATGTGCTGAGTTCCTGTTAGTTACTACTGTTATACGGGCTAGATTAGGGCTTTCTAAGCCCTAACAGGCCTCTAGTATAATAATTTACAGCGTTTTTTGTTCAATCAGGAATCCGGTTCAGTTATGCAAAAAACCTTCGAAGTTTCAAATTTATCGTTGGTGGGGTAAATAGAAGGGGTAATCGTAAATCAAGATCTTTTGGTTTAGATGATCGAAAAATCTTGGATTTCGTTACTTTCCTATCCCGTTCGAACTATTTGGTCTCTTCCAGGATTCATTCTCAGTAATTTAAAACTTGGCGAAAATTCTATGTCGCCTGCAGAGGGTTAAAAAATCGCTCACATCCAATTGATTATATTACAGACTTGTACATGTATCTGTCGCAGTCACTTTGTGAACTTAGTCATTACCATTAATGATTAGACATACAGCCAAATTACTACCATTTGCACAGAAACGTAGCCATTTAATCGACTGTCTGGAGGCGTCTTATGAAGTTACTAGACTCTTGATGAAGTGCGAAAGGGTTTTAGGCAATTAGTGAAAATAGTAGTAATTTGGCTATATGTCTTGTTATTTAAGGTAATGAATAAATTGATAAAGTGACTGCGTTGTCGCATAAGTCACATACCCAAATCCAATCACTTGACCAAATGTCATGTCACATTTGTTAAAGTTAAATTATTCACGTAAACACCGTTGGATATATTCTATCAAGTGGTAATTGATTAACAACCAAACATGTGCATATAAACACTATTCAACTATAGAAACATTACAGAAACAAATCACATAACATGTTGGAGGAACTCTCTTCAACACCCCCACTCAACATGTTATCACTGAGGAGCCATTAGTCCGATTTTCTTCACACACACTCGTGGAAGAGCCTGGGAGGAAGAGCTTTGGTCAGAATATCAGCTTCGTTGTCTTCTGAAGGACAGTACTGTAAAATTATATCTCCCCTTTGAATGAGGTCCTTCAAATAATTGCGGCGAATGTCCATGTGTTTGGTTCGGTTGCTGAATTTTTCATTCTCCACATACTTCATACAGCTCTGGTTGTCCTCATATATTATCGTTGGGGAATTCTGTGGACAACCCATGTCTTTCAGTAGGGACCTAAGCCAAACAGCTTCTTGACCTGCGTTTGATGCTGCTAAAAATTACGCTTCAGCTGATGAGAGCGCTACGGACCCCTGTTTCTTGCAGCTCCAAGAAATGCAGCTACTGCCAAGTTCGAAAATATACCCGCTGATTGATTTCCGGTCACCTGGATCTCCTCCCCAATCAGCATCCACATAGCCTTCCAAAGAGAGATCGCTTCCAGCAACCAACTTCAGTCTTGCCTCTTTTGTTCCTTTTAGATATTTCATCACCCTCTTCATGGCATTCCAATCACTTTGTGTTGGATTTTCAACCCGTCGAGCCAGTACACCAACTGCTGATAAAATATCTGGTCTAGTATTCGTTCCCAAGTGTAGTAGCGACCCAATCCCCTCTCGGTACTTCTTGCTATTTGGTAATTTTTGGGATTCATTGTTGGACTTGAGAAATCCTACTTCCATCGGCGTTTGTTCTGGTTTTGCATCTGTTATTCCGAATTTCTTAATCAGTTTATCTATTTTGCTTTGCTGATCTAGAAAGAAACCTTCACTTCCTCGTTCAATATTAATTCCTAAATAACTGTTCACATTTCCGAGGTCCTTGAGATCAAATTTGAGAGACATTGTCTCAAACGTCCTTCTAACGTTATCCTCACTTCCTGCGCAGAGTATATCATCGACGTGAATTAGAACATACGTCAAACTGCCATTCATGACTTTTGTGTACAAGCATTGATCAAATTCGCTTCTTTGAAACCCCTGAACTGTAAGAACGGAGTTGAATTTTTCATTCCAAGCCCGAGCAGCCTGTTTTAATCCGTACAAGCTCTTTTGGAGCTTACAAACATATTTTTCTTTTCCAGGAGAAGCGAACCCTTCAGGTTGTTCCATAAATATCTCTCCGGAGATATCGCCGTTCAGGAATGCTGCTTTTATATCATAATGACGCAAAGTCATGTTCTTGGATGATGCTAGAACCAGCAATGCACGAACCGTTGGTGGATGAACAACTGGTGCGAAAACTTCATCATAGTCCTCACCAAACTTTTGAGAATATCCTCTGGCTACAAGCCTTGCCTTATACCGATCCAACTTGCCATCACCACGGTATTTCACTTTGAATACCCACTTGCAGCCAATTGGTTTCTTCCCTGGCGGAAGTTCAGTGAGCTTCCATGTTTGGTTTTCCATCAAAGAGTTCATCTCATCTTCAGCTGCTTTCATCCATTTCTTTATTTCTATTTCGCCGAGTTCCATTAGTTCTTTCCACGTACCCAACCAATTGAACCAATTCAACTACTTCATTTATTGTTTTGTCACTTTTTTCGTTCACATTCAGAAGGCCAAAACGGTCTGGAGGAATTCCCTTGTTTCTTCTTGAAGAACATCGTACCTCGTTTTTCATTTGAACATTCCCACGATTCATATTTTGTGCTATATTGTTAGTTCCCTGTCTATTCTAACTTCTTCTGGTCATCACATCACTGTTCGTAACTTCAAAATCAATAAATTCATTTTCTACTTTGCTAGGTCCATTGTTTTCATTTAAAAGTGGGAAATATTCATTAAAATTATTACTGGACTCTACCGTTTCTATAAACCGAACTTCTCGAGTGACTTTGAATTTCCTGTCTTCCTTCAACCAAATTTTATAACCTTTCGATACGCTCGAGTAACCCACAAACACACCTTCCTTCGCCTTTTTCTGAAATTTACCTTTCCCTGGGCTATTATCGAGAACAAAGACCCTACTACCAAAGACTCTGAAATATGATACATCTGGTTTCATTCCATGCCATAAGAGAAATGGAATTTTCCCATTGATCGCCTGAGATGGACATCGATTTCGGATATGCGAGGCAATCGCAAAAGCTTCTGCCCAGAAAATAGGAGGCAGATTGGACTCAAGCAACGAGAAATCTCCTGAAGTACTCTATTTTTTCTTTCAGCTACCCCATCCTGTTCAGGTGATGAACTTACGGAGAGTTTTCTCTGTATTCCTGCATCCTCTAAATACTCTGTGAACTCAGTACTTGTTAATTCTCCGCCGTTATCGCATTGGAAGTACTTAATTTTTCTACCCATGAGATTTTCCACTGAGCTCTTGAACTTCTTAAAAGCTTCGAGTGCTTCACTTTTTCGTCTTAAAAATCTTACTTCACACCAGCGAGAAAAATCATCGATAAAAGTAATGAAGTATTTTGAGCCACCAAACGATTCAGTACGCATTTGGCCACAAAGGTCACAATGTATTAAACTAAGAAGCTCTGAACTCCTCTCCGACCTTTTTGGAAAAGGCAACCGAGTCATCTTTCCCATTATACAAATTTCACAAGGAGGTGCACAATCTATTTGGTTTGTTTTCACGCCCGTGACTGATTTTGCGTTAATAATTTTTCGAAGGTCTCGGAAATTTAGATGCCCGAATCTTCTATGCCAAATGTTGAGTGGAGGAACATCACAAAGTGAATTGATTTCTTCTTCCATATCTTCACGCACATAGTAAAGCCCATTTATCCTATCAGCTATCAACTTTACGTCTCCTCTGTTATCTAATACCTCAGCACGGTTTTTCTTGAATGCTACCGTATAACCTTTGTCAGTAATTTTCCCAACAGACATTAAATTAGCTCGTAAATCAGGTACAAAGAGAGATTCATACAAAGATACGGGTTTCAATCGTTTCCCATCACTCACCATGATTTTGACATCTCCGACTCCTTCCGTTTCCATTGAAGAATCGTTTGCCAATTTGACTGAGCGCCCTCCATCTTCTGACAATGCAACAAAAAACTTTTCATTGTTGCACATATGAGATGTGCAGCCCGAATCTAGCACCCAGCGATTCCTTCTTGGAGATACTGAATAACAATTGTTATACTCAGTCGAAGAGCAAATCACATTGAAGCCACAATTATCGTTTTCTTCGTCGTTTTCTCCGTTTTCCACTAAAGTAGCGTTGTTGAATTTCCCTTTGTGGTATCGTCCTCTATGTGGGCAGAACCGAGCTATATGTCCTCTTGCTTGGCACTCAAAACAAATTATTGGTGACATATTTTTACTTTTGGACCTTGCAAACTTCGATAGGAGTGCGCCGTCGTTCTCAAAATTGTCATTTATATTACTGCCTTTCTTATATTTTCCTTTCACTTTCCTTGCATCACTCTCTTCTAGAATTTTGATTTTCAGAGTTTCAGGTTTTGGCAATTCATCTCGCGTTTCAATTGCGCATCGAAAATTTTCATACTCTTCAGGTAGAGAGTAAAGCAACAGAATAGCTAGCAAATCTTCATTCATGTAGATATCCATATCCTTAAGCTTATCAACAGCGTCAAAAAAATTGTTTATGTGGTCTCTTACATCATCTCCGTCACTCATTTTAGCCAGTGTCAGTTGTTTCAGTAATGTAGCCTTCCGAGCTAGACCTTTAGATTGATAGATTGAATTTAATTTATCCCAAACTTCCTTTGAAGTGGTACAACCCTTAACTTGTTTTAACTCTGAAGGGCTAATCGATAAGATCAAGTCCGACTTCGCTTTCCTGTCAGCTATATCCCATGCTTGAGCGTCAGCCCCATCATTAGGTCTGGCAGTTGTTCCAGAAACATATCCCCAAGCATCATTTTTCACAAGAACTGCTTCCACTTGGATTCGCCATGTGTTGAAATTCGATCTGGTCAAAGTTTCAATTCTCAAGACACTATTAACTGACATGTTTTTCTTTTTGTTTTCTTCTATTATTTCACTTCCTATGAACTGTTAGTCTCATAATCTGTTAAAGTTAAATTATTCACGTAAACACCGTTGGATATATTCTCTCAAGTGGTAATTTATTAACAACCAAACATGTGCATATAAACACTATTCAACTATAGAAACATTACAGAAACAAATCACATAACATGTTGGAGGAACTCTCTTCAACAACATTCACGTACTAAGTACGCAGTCGCTTGACCAAAGCCCTAGGAAGGTAGCCCAAAAACGAGAATTTTATTATTTCTAGGCACTTGATGACAGAAGGTCAATGCATATTTGATCAACTATCTAAACATCATTTAATCAAACACCTAGACGCATCATGAAATGCCTGTGCGTTTTATCAAGTCCCTGGTCGTTCGATGAAATTCTTATTTTCGGGCTAGCTTCCTAGGTATTTGGTCAAGTGACTGGATTGAAGTATGTGACTGCGACATATCTACCTTCAACACGGTATTGTATGTAATTTGCCCGAGATATTGATAATAGTTTATACACGTTGATTGTTCCAAATTTCCAACGTTAGGCAATAAGAACGTGCTGCTTTGAGGTAGAGGATGATTATATAAATTTTTATAAATATTCATGTACCTCAGAATGACGTCAATGCAAGTAAAGACAAGTTAAGCGTTGCCCTCTTTGGGAGCCTTGAGCTTCACCGGGTCGCTTCCGGGACCGTGAAATCGCACGATCGGAAGCGAGGTGGAAGCAATCGCCCGGGCGGTTGACAGTTCCAGCGACGCGACAAGAGGTGGTGACGCTCAGTTCATTTATTCATCTGTGTTCCTTTTATGTTTCTCGAATCAAAAATCGGAATAGGGTGTAACGTATTCATTAACCGTATTTAATTATTTAATTAGAATAAAGCAGCAAACGTTCACAGAAAGGCTTTATATTCTGTGAAATTTATATTTCATTAAAATGGTCCAAATTAGCCTCTTTTGAAACAAATTCGTCTCAACAGTATTGATTAAGTTTCAGCCAAAAGCTAAATTGCCAGCACTGCTCATTTACCAAAACTGCTAATTTCATAGGTCCAGTTTAGACTGTGCTCTCACCTCCTGGTGCCTATCGTAATCAAACTTTCCGGAGTGTTTTTACTTAAATTTATATTCATGAGGGACAGCACGTAAATGGTTTTTTGACAAAACGTCCCTAAAAAGCCAATATAAAATAAAAATAAAAATAATAATAATAAATAAATAGAAAATAAGCAAACGGTAAGTAGGGTTTTCTTCGTTTTTAACCATTACGGGTTTGGCTTTTCTAAATTGTAAGAACACAAACAGTAAGAGCTGCAGATGAATAAATTTTGAGCCGGTTTTATGCCAACGATGGACAAAGTGAATGAGATGTGACCTTGACATGTGTATTTAAATGTTACAAAAGAATAGACGTTTTTAGAGAGGTCAAGTTTTAAAGTGTACTGTAATTTAAATATATTTTTCATACCAAATATTGTCTAGATACTTACCCGAAATTCCGCTCATTTGTATGAAGTTGCTTGGAAAAAAATTACCTTACGTAATGTTACCCTTATTGCTGTTTAAGTTCATTCCACATAGTGTAATTGATTATTACCTCCTTTCGTTCTTCACTAATGTTCTGGCATGTAGGATGTATGCCATTAGTAACTATTCAAGTTGAACTGCTTATATTAATGCAACTCCATCAATTGTGCCCCTAAAAAGTAACTCGTATAACAAGTTGAATAGTTATTTGTTATAATGAAAAATGTTTTGATGATAAAGAGTTAATTATTTATTTATGTTGTAGGAGTGTTGTGGTTTTGTTGAGTGTGATGATGGTCATCGGTACAGCATACGAAGCTATCTTGGAAAGGAGAAGGAAGATGTGCCGCCTGCATAGATCTAACAACAACGAGACCGGGAAGCCTAATGGAAAAATCAACTTTGATAAAGACGAAATGACTCAATCGGAGACAGATTTGATGGCTTCTGTCGACCCATGCAGAGGTAAAAACAAAGTAGTTTCTCAACTTTCTCGGTTCATGTCAAAACAGTTAGCCAGAGCAATGATTCAGTGTGAGTGTGGTCCATCAATTCAAATTGATAATGATCGTAAACTTCACCAAGGTCCTTGAAAATTTGACAACTTAGGAAAATTATTTAGAATAAGCAACATATTTATTACTCACTACGACCAACACTCATATTATTCTTAAAAAGTACCTACCTACATAATAATTAAGGAATTAAGTAATTATAACTCGTGCGTTTTTCTTGCGCTTATTTGAATAATTTCTCAAGTTGTAATATACCCTGCAGAACGTACACCATTCCACCAATCACGAAGAGTACACTCGGTCTTTTTGATTTCGTTGTCCTACTCAAAGTTGTTATAACATCTCATGATGGACATGAAATTGAAAAATTACCCTAACTCATAGTACAATTATGTTTTAATGTTATGTTCTTCAAAAATTTAAGATGAAACTATAATGATCAGGAGGCGCCAAATAAGAAACATTTTTTTTTTTTTAAATTTTTTTTTTTTTTTTTATAAGTGGACTTTTAACATTTAGGGTCATGGGCACTTGTACTCGCCTTAAGAAGAAAGGGGAAAAAAGTAACCCAGATAATACCTAACGAATTATCTGAAAAATTTCCAATTTATTCAGGAAAATTACAGGATTAATTGTATGACCTTGAATAAATGCAGAATCAAATTTCAGTAGTGTGATAAAAGCACGGAAAATGAATGAGAGGAGCTGAACTTACTGGGGAAAGTATTCTGCTGTGATATTGAAAAACAACTCCAGTGCCAAATGCATGACCCCGTTGATTTTGATACGTGCTTTTCAATGGTGAACCAAAGTGGAAAATTCAAGTCGGAAAATAATGAAAACTGCTACAGAAATTTCGATAAATCCAACATTTTTAGTAAAAACTTTGCTAGTAAGGCATTGGTTGTACGTGAAAATCAATAGAGCACATAAAAATGGAACGTAAAGACGAAACGCTTGCATACGAGTCTGCAACACATTGGGATATTTTATGTCTTTAGTAGCAGACTCGTTTGTGTTGCAGACTCGTATACAAGCTCTATGAGCCACTCAGCTGATCCGGACCCTGGGCATCGTCAAGTAAATGCCCTAAAGAAGCTTCATACGAAACTATAGCTTCCTAGAGTGTAAAGCATAGAAATTAGCTTTAAGAGCCACTCATCTGATCCGGACCCTGGGCATCGTCAAGTAAATGTCCTTAAAAGGCTACATACGAAGTCACAGCCTCCTAGAGTGTAAAGTATAGATATTACCTATTAAAACTATTCAACCACCGCTTCCCAAACCAAACCGTCCTCGCGATATTCGGATCACCTGCTATGAATCAATATCATCGAAATACCAGCTTAATGAAATCATCAGAAATTAACAAGCGGTTGCAATCATGTTCACTATATCAATTATTGAGAATGATCTCCTGAGTATACACAATTATTCAAAAACCATGCTCATAACTCAGCTTGTTGGCCACGCACTTCGCAGTAGTTAAATAATATGGTTGGATAAATCGAGAGCTTTCGAACGAATGGTCAACGAATTTTATGGGATGAAAAACAACGAAGTACCATTTCCCTAGCAACGACTCAGTTGTAGGCGGAAATCTTCAGCATATTTTCGTGAGCAATTTTCGTCACTCAATTTTCGTGACGTTTTTTTAGTTTATGAGCCATAGCAAAGACAGAAAATGTCAAAAACAACTCAAGTCTGCTAAATGCGTTGCACTGTTTGAGAAAGAATTACTCAACTTGCTACATAATTTAAATGATTGGGCCGAGTTGTTTTCGCTTCAAATCTGTCACTTCATTTGCGGTAGTGTTTGTTTCTGAAAAAACTCTCTCGTTATTTTACTAGATAGAACAGTTTTTCCTAGACTTGAGCTGTTTTTGCACAAAACAAAAGACCAAAAAATAGCTCGGCTTGACGAAAAAATCTTATGCTTATAAAAACTATAATATATTTTAACCGATTCTGAGAATTGAGTTTGTGTTTTTTAAATTTATTATCATTTGTGCATTCAGAGGCGTAATCTTCAGTGTTTGTAAAAAAAAAGAAGCTATAATAACGAAATGGACGGACGATATTAGTATGAGAAGGGTAGAAAACTTTGAAGTGCTTTCCGGAAAAATTGTTGTTTTTGGACCTGAAATATTTTTTATTATTACAGCAGTAGGTATTGCGACGACGAAAATGGTGTCCTGGTGACGAGGAGGTACTACTGAACAACGTTGAAAGGGATGTGAAGGGCTATCAGGCGACTTCGAAATCAAATAGTAATTTGTAAAAAGAAATAATTATTGGCCAATAATGAACTTGAGGGGGATTCAGATCATCCTGGATGATCTAGGGATAAAAATAGAGTGTATATTGGGGACGATATGGGCTCTGGCGTCTCATCTCTCTCTGTAGTAGCGTCATGACACCTTAAATATGTTATGGGTGTAAATCACGCACCAAGACAATTATATAAGATAGATGGGCAAAACAAATTTCAAAGCAATTTCTTACTGCAATAGATCAAAATCAATCAACGTATATTCGGTTCATATGGTTTTTTCCAGTATTCTAATGATAGCTTCTTCTCAAATTCTACAGGTCTTGGAATCATCAGTGAAGTGGTGCTATCGTTTTCCTTGTTATCGAACGGGCGCAAAATCCTGGACTGCGGTGCAGCACCAAAAGATTCTCTTACCTGCGTTCATGGCCTCAGGTTCCTCAGTTTAGCATGGGTCATCATGGTTCACACCTACTTACAGATTTTCGCTATCGCAGGTAAAGATGAGTAAATTCAATAAATTATGTTTACGAATTGCGTTTTATACTGATTAGGTAACAACATGGGAATAAGCAAATCATTACTGTAATATTAAAAAAAAAAAAAAAAAAATTTCTTCTTTCTGTATTATTTGTATATAATTTAACCTATATGAATTTGTTGTGTGTATGCACAGGGCAGAAATCGCCAGAAAAAGGGTTACTTTGAATTATTTGTTTTGCACTGATTACCTAAATGACATCACACATTTAAATAGATAAGCCAACAATATTTTATTATTAATCTAAACATGTAGGTACATTTACCATTTATCTCGTAGAATATGGATCTTAGAAATTCCAGGAGTTGGTTCCATTGGAATTACTTATTTATGTATTCAATCCTCATTTTACTCTAATTTCACTGTTACTTCCCGATATTTTCAGAAAACAAGAAAATGCGAACGCTGACTGAAGAGAATTTCATGTTCCAGACGGTAGCTAACGCTACGTTTTCCGTGGATACTTTCTTCTTCATTAGGTTCGACCTATAAACACGTTTTTCGATTTCAAGTTTTATAACCGACTTCTGCAGAGTTGCGGTTATCCCAGCTGCTAGTCGAAACCTGTTTTTCGGGACTGATCAAGGTTTCAAGAACTGTTTTTATTTATCCCTGCATACTGAATGAAGCTAAACTTCATCTTTACATTTCATAAATTTCTGATATTTCAGTTGAAGAACAAACCCTCCAAAGAGAAAAACGTTATTCATTTTTGAGTGAGGCAAACAACTAATTTCATCTCAATACCACTGACGTTATTTACCATGACGTCGAGAAAAAATCTTTTTACAGATTTTTCTAATTAGCGAACGCAAGAAGAAATAATAATTTTTATTCAGATCTAATTTAGGACTAAATTGTTAAAGTTGAAATTTGCGTAATTAAATAATTTCCTATCATACTATACTACCAAAGTATGACAATGTTGCATTATTTCGAGTTTTGAAACGTATTTATTGAAACATTGATATTGCGATATTATTGATATATGTTTCACAACAATCCTTAATTGTGACTTTTCCTAAAGCCTACAATTGTCAATGATTTTCGTATTCTACTTTGGTTGAGTTGTTTTTGAAGGAACGTAAATTTCTCGAAACTTGTCTAATTTATCGGTACAATGGTAAAGTTTCGACCAAATCAGTATGTTTGATGAAAAGTAATAGAATAATTAGATGTGACTAATTACGAGAAATATTAATTCGGTATATAAATGTGATTTTGATTAGTAATATTGTTTCATTTTTGTTCCTTTTCGAATCGTATTCCTCTACTCATACTCCAGCGGATTATTGGTTGCGTACTTGTACTTCAAGACTCAGAATAAAGGAGAGCAAACGCTCAGGACCCCAAAACCACCAAAGCCATTGGCTGTGGAAGCTCAAGCAATGTCTATGAAGTTCCTTGTACTCCTTGGCTACAGATTCGTCAGGTGAGGTGAAGTAAAATTACAATGATGGGAATAAAAAATTCAATATTTTTACCTGGAAATGGGAAAGTTTCAAAGTGAACATTAAGTAATGTAAATTATGTATATTGCGACCTTGATGTAAATAAACAATTAATGGAGGTGGGTTTTCGAGTTCCAACATTATTTATACATGTTACTTATTTCACAAGCACGTACTCATGAAAGCTGTTGGAGATTTCATGAAACCGTTATCTTTGAAATGTAAATCAATTTCCGACGTTCTGCATTACAAATATGTGGTAGCAAGAGAATAATATTTCCCCGTAAATAGCTTCGACAGAGAGTAACTATTAACTTAAGAGAATAGTTCACGTTTCCTCGCATATTATATAGATGATGCACTATTACAGTTGTATGAGGTACATATTATTTTCTCATATTTATGCTAGGGAAAGTAGGTACCTACCAGGTTAAGTAGGTATTAGGTTGAGTAGGAGTGTACCAAGTCACTGTCAGAATGCCATTTCAATATACCTACTCTATATATATAATTCCTTTACAGACTCACGCCTGCGTACTTGTTCGTGCTTGGTTGCGCTGAACTCGCGATGAAATGGTTGAAGAACAACTCCGTATTCGAACCCCTCAGTTTAGACAACATAAACTGCGCAAAGTACTGGTGGAGAAACGCCCTATATGTGAACAGCTTGTACCCACGATCAGAAATGGTGAGAAATCGTCCAATTGATGTAATTTAATTTTAAAATAAAGTTTAATAAAATGTACCTTATTGGTGTTGGATTGCATTTGATAGTCGAGAGTACCATTGACTGTTCAGTGGCTTAAGACATAATTCCACCTTCCCTTTAGTCACATGACTAATTATGCGTACATAATACACTTTGTTCATAATGCCCATTTTCGTGAATAATTTTCGTCAAATCGATTAACGTATAGACTAATATAATGATATTATATTATGTTTAAAACTGTCTTTTGTCCTTTCAAGAAAAGTACAGGACTGCATATCGTTCCACTATATTTACGTCATTTCCACGAAATAATGCAACAAGTCTCGTAAAATTCCATGCGCTCGAGATTTTAGTTCATTACCAGTTCTTGTTCAATATAGCCAATGAGCAACTTTTTTAAATTTTATGGTGAACATAAATTTGATCTAAGAATCGGAATCTAAGAAATCCCCCGACTGCAAATTTCTCCTGGGAAATGGGAGGTGGGTTACCCTGAATATCTTTTCATCAATCAGTCAGTTACATACGCGTTGTTGTAATGGAGATTATCTCAGGTTCTTCTACAACTGCTCTTATAGAGATTTTAGACGGATCAGTTTTTTACTATGATCAGTGATCTGGGTTCTCGCTTTGCTCGTATCTCAGTAATAAATGACCAAATCGTCATTCCTTTGGTAAAAGTCAGTTTACTTGGGCATATAGATTAGTAATCTGTTGTGACTAGTTAAAACTGTGCTGTAACTATAGGTAGATAACTTATTATTCGGAGTTACTGTACCGTACTGTTACTGTACCGTACTGTTACTGCACTGTACTGCCTTGAGGCTTCAAGTGGATATGTCATGGTTAAAACAATAGTATTATTACCTCCGTACCCTCTTACTGAAAGTTAGTCGAAATGACGATAGTTCAAAGCAGTTTAGCAGGTGCCAAATTACCTGTAGTATTTTAGGAATAATGAAATTCGTTAACGCTGTAACATCCGTCTAATTCGTGGCCACATTTTCAGTGTATGCTCTGGAGTTGGTACATGGCAAACGACACGCAATTTTATGTTTTGGGAGTCATACTTCTCTTGATTTCTTCGAGGTGAGCTAATTTACTATTTACTTCTCACATACGTCTTCATAGTATATTTTCATGTTAAAGGTATGGTATGCATCTGATATAAGTAATTCTAACTTTGGGATCTTTCCAGGTTCTTCCGGGTAGCAGTCTCCGGCCTGTTTCTGGTTTTGATCAGTTCCACAATCACAACCGCTATGATCTCATATTCGCTCAACCATGTAGTCAGGTAGGTTACATACTGCTTTAACAAAATTTTTTCCATATTTAATAGTAGGTAGTCCTGTGTATAAAACTTGATGCGAACCAAGAATTACAAATCCTTACTAAGTAAATTCTTAAATTCATTACCGAATTTATTGATGTTGAACAAAAACGTTTTCTTTTTTACACGGAAGTCAAAATAGTAGTGGCTAGTGGTAAAGGCTAAAACCTTGGAAGTTATTCATGTTCTAGTGATCGAGGTCCGGTTTACTTTCAGTCGTTATAGATTAGATCAATATTAGGTAAACCTATCATGTTATCATTATAACATTTACACTGTATGATGGGAAGTAAAATACTACGATTTTTTTTTTCAGTGTTCAAAACCCCTTCCAGTTCTTTGATGAGCTCTACGACAAACCATGGATGAGATTGGGACCCTATGTTGTTGGCATCATAGCTGGCTGGTTTGTACACAAAACGAAATGCTCTCTCAAAATGTCGAAGGTATGATGTTCTTATACTTAATCTATTTTCGATCTATATTTTTAATGATAATAATGATTCCTATTAAAATTAAATTCGTATTTTAAACCGAGAAAATTAAAAAATAGAGATAAAAAATAGAAATATTTCCTGTTATTATGAAGTTGTTGTTTAACCCAATGGGAAACTTTTGCGTTGGAAATTCACACTTTTGATCTCAGATTCGAATTTAGTGCACTTGAAAACACCCTAATACCAATTGTCAGCTCAAAAGAACGTTTAGGTTGGCCAATAAACGGGTAAGAAGATCGATCACACGTGATGTAATAGTGCACAGGATTTGAGGGTTACCCCCAGGCGGCCGCGACATCATCGTGCAAATAACATTCAAGTATCTAACTGGTCAGATACCCATCATATAGCTCTTTTCTTATTAGAGGTCCTTTTTCTATTCTGATCTTTCTATTGAGTCTAGACAAAAAATAACCATGAAAATTCCCCATTCGTAGATGTGAAATACATCGAAAACGGGGTACTTCACATACATGTTTTGTTGAACTATAAATTAAATAAAATGACCAAAAATGTTCTCAATTAATTCCTTTACAGAACACTATTATATATGCAAAGCCTTGTATTCTCACAATTGATCGAACTTCTAAATATAGTAGGAACCTCTGAGTGAGATTGAACGGACTGAGGTTAATTACTTCCATGTAGAGATGAACACTGATTGCATATTCATGTACCTAGACCATCATTGCAAATTCATGTACATAGACCATCATGTACCTTGACTGTCCACCTGAGTTCCTGAATTATACCTATTTCTTAAATGGATCTAGAACTGAGCCTTTTTGTACATACTGTAAATCCTCAATTCCTCTGGCACATGGAACTATCGGAAAACCCCAAAATTATCAAAGAAGTATAACATTGATCGATTTTTCGACGAGGAAGGTTTATAGTTATTTTTAATGCTTTTAGATTATTATTTCCTATAATGAAATTTTCTAACCGCCTTAGGAAAGGCTTTTTTATCAACACGTTGCCCCTTTGAAATTTACTGGTTTACGTTTAAGATGTATAAAATCCAAAAAACGAATCCATCTGACTGCCGTTTACCGTCAGTCCATCGTTTACCTCCCTCTGCCCGGACCTTTTCTCCAAATGACTGAACCAAAGTTTATGAAAAAAAAAAGTTTCAGTCATGCAGCATGATCGTATGAGCGAATTTTCTTAAATTATCTACCGTATTATAATACGTTAAATTGTATCGAAATTTGAGCAATTTCAGTAGTAAGAAAATGTAGAAAACCAATTTTATGGCAAAACAAACTCGTACTAAGTAAAATTCGGTGATTCAAACCAGATTTTGGATTTTTGGTTTTTTTTTTTGCAGTTTTCATAGATTTTGCAGCAAACATTAATGACAATTAAGTACCTATGTTTTTTAGCATAATTTTTTGATAAAAATGTTCAATGTCCTAGTTAATTGTTGATAATTTTTTGACCGAAACTCTGCTAAAAATAATAAATTTAACTATTTTTGGCCGCTTTTATCCATTTTTAGTGATTTTTTTAGTACATTTTTTTAAATTTCAAACCTTTCGTTTGAAAATTTTCATTTTTCATTACAAGAACGGAATTTTTTATTATCTCAATTTCCTACGAAAATTCGCTAAAAATGTCGGAAATGTCATTGGATCTAGTTGGGCGTGAATCTTCGACATTAGTTCTGACATTCAATATTTCAATCTATTTGACTGCTTGAAATATTACAAAATCGGAATCTTGAAAATTTTCGAAATAAAAAGGTGCTTACTCAGAACAACCTATTGCTTGTGCTTCGAAAGGGTCTGTTTGGAAGCGAAAAAAATCGTCAACGACTGTGAATCGTAGGCGAAATTGTCATGTGGGAGTTGGACTAAATTTATTCAAATTCGGCTCCATCTATTTCGGTTTCCCAGCTTCAACTGTCTATGCACATGTGATGCTTGACAATTGAAGAAGGGTTTCCTAAAACAGAAATAATGACCCTTTGTATAATAATTAACGGATTTTTTAACATTCGTGATCACGCGTAATACGTTTTTCGAAACTTTTCAATCTTACATATTTTAATGTAATTCACGCTTTTGTTGAAGTTCTTAATTTCTGTCAAACCCTCTGCCCTTAACCCTTCAAGAGGAAGTTATTCACTTCAGTTCGAACTGTTGTCTATTAACTAATAGGATGGTTATTAAAACTCTTCAACTAAATTCAATTGAATGGAGTACACTTTGGTAAATTATGTGTTTCGTGATATTTCAAAGCAATAAAATTGTCTCGTTTCCATTCCTTGCTGGATATATTTTAGGATACGTCCAAATTTTGTACTGGTCAATGGGTTTGTTGTAGTTTTACAGAAGACCCAATAAATGGGGGGGGGGGGGGGATTATAAATTTACTGTGTTTTAAATATTTTACTTCGGGAGAAGAAGTATTCCGTTCAAATGAGTACACTAGTAATGAAGAGTTTCGCATTAGTTTCTTTCAAATATGAACCTTGGTTCCATTTTCCTGATCTATGATGACAATTGCAAACAATGCGATAGAGATGATCACCAGGATAAATTAATTTTTATCATTGATGTGTATGTTCTCGTAATTAACAAAATCAGCAAGTAACAGTAAACGGATTTTCCCTGTTATTAAATAGAGATGACCTAGTGAAAGACTCGAAAGCACAGAAAGCCCATTTAGAACCAATTACGTACATTATACGTATCGGTGTGGTCGTGACACGAGGGCACTCGCAATTTAATGAGTTTTCATTTTAATTTATTTGCTCTGTGCGATGTCATCCATATAGCATTATACGTAAGGGGAATGAATGATTAGGTGAACTCAATTCTAAATTTCTATATAGCGGTGAGCTTTTAATTGGCAATCAGAGTAGTAATAATTGTTATGCTTCGTTGCTAAGTGAACCTGCTATAAAACTAATCAAAATATAAAATAGTGAAATCTATAGATTACACGGCTTGGCCTTTGTACTGTAGGTGGGAGAACATTATTACTTTAAGAAGTGTTTTGAAAGAGGAATTTGTACCAAAGCATTGTTGGAGAAATTAATTATTGAAATGCGTTGCGGAAATCGATTGAAGTCTTCCTGTAATCTTACATTCCACTTCAATGAACCCTGGTGTGACCGGTTTCAGGCTACATCTTGTCCGATTTAAAATTCCACAGATGGTAGCTCTTCCCAACATGTTAGAAATTAAATGAATCTCCAGTTATGTACTGCCCCAAGACGCACTTGCTCCACCTAACCTACGTTAGGTGAATCAGGTAGTTAATATTGGAACTAATGGGAGAATACATATATTATCCTTTACATATCGAACCCAGTTGAAGATCTACATACAAGACAACATCCATGACTCGCGCCAGCATTATTCAAGCAGTTTCCTAATGCAACTGAGACCGCTTCAGAGAGAAGATTTTTGGAAACATGCACTTAAATTTATGAAATGTACAACTAATTGAACCATTTAACCTACAAATAAAAATTATAATATGACTAGCTGGTTCACCCGTGCGTTACACAGGTTAACTTGAACATTATCAAATAGCCCCAAGTTAAAGTAATTCTGATAGATTCACCCACTCAGATCCCCAGTTGGTTCAGTGGCGTTCAAAACGCTTTAACATCCTCCCTCCTCCCCTCCCCACCGGGTCAGATTTCAAAAATTTGAAAAAAGTAATTTTTGTCTTGAATCGGAGTAATCCAAACATGCTCGACAATCAACGGATCGGATGGTAACTATTGATTTTGGGATTATTACAAAGATTTGAAGTTTGTGTAGGTATGGGCAGAAGTTATTAATGATACGATCGTGAAAAAACTCATGCGAGGTAATCAAATCGTCATTCCCAACTGCCTTCCGAATTTGAGCGAAATCAGACGACTGGAACGTAAGAAAATTATGCTTGATGGATTTTATATTGTTCATGTGTAGAGTGGAGTATTGACACACACACACACACACCCACATTATTAATTTTATATTGCATATTCTACCAATGCGTGAAAAGAACAGTACATAAAGAAGTTACGAGCCAGAATATAAAATATACACCCAAGACGGGCATTGTTGACCTTATAATATATCATACTGTGGAAATGTTGGATTAATCACTGATTTGAGCCGCTGAGAACTAAGAAATAAACGATTTCAAAGTGAACCCCCTATCGGGGTTCTATTTAAAGGCAGATTCTCGAAAACAAAGTGATATCTTGTAAAGCAAATTCCGGCTCAAGGGTTTTTGTGAAAAGAGGCACCCGCATTTTAGCATCTTGAGGAGCCCTAATTAGCTTTGTTCAGTCAAGGAAATACGGAATCGGGTTGAAAACTTGAATTCGCTCCCCTTTGATGATAAAAGTCGCTGAAAGTTGAGGACTTGTTAGGGGTGCGTGGGTACTCAAAAGATAAAATCAGAGGAAAATAATGAGTCGGTTAGAAGAATTTGCGTCGGTTCCGAGATTTCGAGGTTGTTTTTTTGTGGTTTATGGATATTTAAACCGGTCTTTCTTTGAATATTTATTCTGTACATGGCGGTCACTATACAAATAAAACTGATTGACTGTATTATAGTGAATATTACGAGTAATTATATGACTGATATAACATACACAATGTATTTTCCCTTTTCCCGGCGAATAATTCTAATTCTAAAAAAGTACTGGATCTGTAATATCCAGTTATCTATACACCCTAATCCGGGAAACTCCCGGGTAATCTGCTAGAAATATAGTAATATCACAATTGATATTTGAATGTTTGTTCGTGTTCCATGTGTGACCATTGCTTTCATCGCACAAGCTTGAATTTTTTCATGCAGGTACATGGTAAATTTAGCAGGACGCGACAGAATTTAGGTTAAAATTGGGTCTGATCAGCTGCATGAGATCTGTGATTGATTTGATTCCTAATTGCTTCTCGTCGCTGAAATTCTGAACAGAGCCTCTCTGGGGCTGGTAGTATATAATTACAGTGTATATAACCTCCCTGGTGAACTGGGTGGCAGAATCGTGCCGGTTACCAGTTATTTAGCGAGTGGACACAAACTATAATTCCTAGGTAGATTATAGTGCTTCAGTGCTGGAGTGAGCTCCAGTTATGAATTTAACTTTATTCATCTAATAAATAAAAAAAGCCGTCTCTTACGTACCTGTTGTTAAAAGGCATCGTATTTTGGTTACCTCCTTATCTTGTTGCGTTTATAGGATTGTTACAATCCTGATTATAGCGTTAACGGTTTAACGAATAGATTCAAGTCTTTTTTAGCGAAAATAATATTGGGTTTTACTATTAGATTAAAAATGAAACTATTTGATTAAGTTATTAATTAATCAGTTAATTCTATGCGTAAAATAGTTGAATCTATTCGTAAAACCGAAAAATCTATTCAAAAATCGTTAAATTTATTCGTAAAATCTATAATATTTAATCTGAAAAAGCTATCGATTGTGATATATAATTATTGTTCTAGGCAATAAATGAGAGTTCATCAAATACATTTTATGTAGGTGGTGAACTAATTCCGTGGAAATAAATAAATCTTGAAGCAGCTCGGGATATCGTGTTGAAGAATGAAACGCACACGAGTATAGAAAAAATGATCAGTGGATGGAGGTCGATGAAGTGGATGGAATATTCGTTTGACATCCGTCTATACCGAGGGCACCGTGATAAATCGTGAGGATTCAGCCGTAGCTGTACCTTTGAATGGTTGTACAGATCTGTTCTACACAACGAACGAGGTGAATTCGAACCGGTGAATTATTGTAGAGCCGAAAACAAAAGAACAGCATTGGCAGAAAGTTAGGGAAAAAAAAGAAAGAAAAATCACTCGGCAAGGGAGTATAAAAATGTGCGTTCTGGGTGCAGCTCGATGAGGATTGTTGTTCTATGCCATTCCAGAAAGTTGCAGAATACCATACAGTATTATGCGAACCACAAATAATTTTCATAGAAAAAAAACATGTTCCTGAGCGATAGTAATTTCTACGATTTATTTGTTTTTGAGCTCAGTGATTTCTAATCTCATCCTGTTTGTGTGCATTGTTTACCAATTTAGAGTGCATAGGTAGTTATGCGTTAAAAAAATTGATACCATTCGGAAGTAATCTTTCAATAGGTGAACCAGTCCCATGGTTCAAAATCCCAAACCTCAAAATTTCCAGTCATGCAGCATGATCGTATGAGCTAAGTTCCGTCAACTCTCGTTCTATATTATGTTAAATTTTTTGGAAATACAGGACTTCAAGTAAAGAGGAATAGTTAACAACTATCTTCTTACAACCTGGTTACAACAAAACCAGCTAGTTTCTAGCCATTTCTAGCTAGTAGCCCCAGTATGTTTATCGGTTGCTGCGTCACGTTTTTTGCGACGTTACACATATTTCGTTACGGGAAAATTTTATTGATTCAAGCCACACGACATACTGTGAGCATAGAATGATATATTGAGCATAGAAGCATAGACGTGAGCATATAATGATATCTATCTATTCTCTCGGACGAAATATCTATGCCGACAATCTATATTAATAAAATCGTAATTATGTCTGTCTGTACATTGATTAGAATCATGAAATTTTGCGTTTCTTTTCCATTTCATGCTATTCATAGACGATTGGTACCATTTTCTCAATTTTTCCCTGCCTGTCCGTATGTTTGTCCGCTTTTCACGTTTACAGGGATCATTGGAATAATGATAAGAGTGGTGGGAAATGTGTGTATCAGTCCAACTTAAATTATAGACTATTTGGAGTTTTTAAAGTTTTAGCCAGAGAGGGTGTTTTAGGGGAGCGGGAGGGGAAGAAATGAGGTATTGGGCGGATATGTTTAGATTATTCTAACTTAAATCACAGGCTACTTGAAAATTTTCAAATCTAACCCATAGAAGAGGGGGGGGGGGGATGGGGTATCTTTGTCATCACTGAACAAACTGGGGATTTCATTGTCGAATACTTTTTCAGATTTTTTAAATCTGACCCCACAACGGTTGGTGGGGGGGGGGGGGGGGGGGAGTTGAAGCATTTCGAACGTCTGAACCAACTTGGCATCGGAGTTGTCGTATATATTTATAGTATTCCAACTTAAATCACAGGCTACTTGAAAATTTTCAAATCTAACCCATAGAAGGGGGGGGGGGGGGGGGAAATGAGGTATCTTTGTCATCACTGAACAAACTGGGGATTTCATTGTCGAATATGTTTGGATTGCGCTAATTCAAGTCAAAGACTACTTTTTTCAAATTTTTCAAACCTACCTGTAGTGATGAGGGGGGGGGGGGGGGGGGGGGATGTTAAAGCGTTTTGAACGTCACTGAACCAATAGGGGATCTGAGTGGTCGACTATATCAGAATTCCTTTAACTTGGGTCCCAGGCAGGCTATTAGGTAATGTTCAATCTTGACCCAGTGTGGTATGGGGGGTTGGGGGGGGGGGGGGGGAGAAGTTGAATATTTATCTGAGTGCTATACGAAATGTAAATTGGTGTGTTAGTTTAACTAGAATTACTATCGGAAATAATACAAAATAGTATTGAATCTTGATGTAGAATTAAATTGAAATTTGAGTTTTCAATTGAAATGAAGTCAAGAATATTTTTAATCTGAAACTTGGGGGG